>ONZH01002792.1:0-20269 GCA_900303285.1 Rhinella marina
TTGGGTAACGTGGGTGGACTGCGTGGAAGACTGACTGGTGGACAAATTACTTGAAGCATTATCCGCAATCTACGAGATCACCTGTTCGCACTGTTGTGGTTTCAACAGTCCTCTACCACGTGTCCCTGTAAGTTAAGACATGAAGCTAGGGAGTGTAGCTCTGCGGCATTCCACAGCTCCCTCATCAACAGGTACTGTCTCACCCTGCCCAGGACCACGGCCTCTGCCCCCTGCAGTAATTGAATGCCCACGCCCACGCCCTCGACCCTTAGCCCTGGGGTTCAACATTTTCTGTAAATAAGTGTATTCTATTAAAAAAATAAAATAAATGGGCCTGGTGTACTGAAACCCACAAACTTGTTCAGTCTGGTTTAATTTAGTGACGTACAGAAAGTGTCACCTGGACAGAATATACGGTTTGGAGTGAGTGTGCTGAACTGTGACACACAGGTTACACGCAGCTGTGTGAAATGGATTTGTATCACTCAGCTAAAACAACAAAAAACTAATTTTTTTTTTATATTTTTTTTTTTAAGTTTGTTTTTTTGGGAACGTGACGTGCAGAAACTATCGTACAGCTGACAGACACCCTACTGACGGTGGCTATTTAGACTGCGACCCAGACAAATGTCGCACAGAGATTTTTAGGATCAAGCTTTACACGTGACAGGTAGCAAATGACTTGGTTGTATTCGGTGACGTACAGAAAGTGTCAGCTGGACAGAATATACGGTTTGGAGTGAGTGTGCTGAACTGTGACACACAGAAAGGTTACACGCAGCTGTGTGAAATGGATTTGTATCACTCAGCTAAAACAAGAAATACAACTAATTTTTTTCTATATTTATTTTTTATATTTTTTTTTAGTTTTATTTTTTTGGGAACGTGACGTGCAGAAACTATCGTACAGCTGACTGACACCCTAATGACAGTGGCTATTTAGACTGCGACCCAGACAAATGTCGCACAGAGATTTTTAAGATCAAGCTTTACACGTGAGAGGTAGCAAATGACTTGGTTGTATTCGGTGACGTACAGAAAGTGTCATCTGGACAGAATATACGGTTTGGAGTGAGTGTGCTGAACTGTCACACACAGAAAGGTTACACGCAGCTGTGTGAAGTGGATTTGTATCACTGAGATATAACATAAAAAAATAAATGGGGGCAATAGCTGCACTACTAGTGCCAGCCAGCCAAGTGACAAAAAAATAAAAATAAAAATGTCTTCTAGCCCTTAGAAGGGCTGTTGGGTTCTTTGTGGGTGATCCCTGCCTAAAAGAGAACTAAATGCAGGCCCTAACACTGTCCCTGAAACGCAGCAGCTCTATCCCTAACGACATCCAGACGGCATCTGAGCCGAGCACCGCTGCCAGTCGGTAGTATATTCCAGGGTCACCTGATCAGGCCAGCCAACCTCTGCTATCGACATGTAAGGGCCCCACGTGATGCTGGGTGTACCGCAGAGTCTCCTGGCTTGTGATTGGCTGTGTTTTTAGGCACCTAAAAAGCACGATGCGGAAGTTGCCATTTCCTCGAGCATGGCGAGATACTCGTCCGAGCAGCGAGCACTTACGAGTACCCTAATACTTGAACGAGCACCAAGCTCGGACGAGCATGCTCGCTCATCTTTAAATACAGTCCCTAAAGGCCTTACAAGACTGTTCTACCTAGCCCCCAGTGACCACATGACCTTTAGGACACTCTTTGTATACACTGATGGAAAAGGCAGGGATGATAAAAAAAAATCCCTGTGGCTTAAGGATTTCTGTGCAAAAACTGTGAAAAAACATTCAGGAACATCCATGCAGAGTTAAATGTTGGACCACCTCAATGTTTATAGTTAATGGATGGTCTAGACTTTGTTAACCCCTTAAGAACAATGCCAGTTTTCATTCTAAGGAACAATTTTATAAATCTGGTATGTCACTTTATGTGGTAATTTTGGAATGCTTTTATTTATTCAACCTATTCTGAAATTGTTTTCTCATAGCACATGACTTCCAAGGCATAACATTAAGTTAGTGGTAGCAAAAAAGTTGGCCACAGCACACAACCTTCAATGGCTAATGGTGGGTGCACGTCCTAAGGGTGATGCCCTCCACCTTGGGGATCCAAAATATAGCACAATTCTCAGGTTTGAGACAGCACACCGAAAAGATCAGTTCCAATGCTTTTTATTGTGACACCAGATAGTACAAGTATGACAAATATATCAGCAAGGTTTCGGGACGCCGACACACACTCCTTGTATTCTAATACAGCTTGACAAAGGGCACCTCAAATAAGGGCCGGAAACCTTGCTGATATATTTGTCATATTTGTACTATCTGGTGTCACAATAAAAAGCGTTGGAACTGATCTTTTCGGTGTGCTGTCTCAAACCTGAGAATTGTGCTATATTAAGTTAGTGGTAAATTTGGGTTGATATGTTTTACCTTTATTTATTTAAAAAATTACTTACAAATTTTCAATAAATTTGGAAAAACTCATAATTTCCCAAATTTGAATTTCACTGTTTTTAAGACAGTGATACATCACACAAATAGTTACAGTGGGGAAAAAAGTATTTAGTCAGCCACCAATTGTGCAAGTTCTCCCACTTAAAAAGATGAGAGCGGCCTGTAATTGACATCATAGTTAGACCTCAACTATGAGAGACAAAATGAGAAAACAAATCCAGAAATTCACATTGTCTGATTGTTAAAGAATTTATGTGCAAATTATGGTGGAAAATAAGTATTTGGTCACCCACAAACAAGCAAGATTTCTGGCTCTCACAGACCTGTAACTTCTTCTTTAAGAGGCTCATCTGTCCTCCACTCATTACCTGTAAGACACCTGTCCACAATCTCTAACAGTCACACTCCAAACTCCACTATGGTGAAGACCGAAGAGCTGTCGAAGGACACCAGAAACAAAATTGCAGACCTGCACCAGGCTGGGAAGACTGAATCTGCAATAGGCAAGCAGCTTGGTGTGAAGTAATCAACTGTGGGAAGCAATAATTAGAAAATGGAAGACATACAAGACCACTGATAATCTTCCTCGATCAGGGGCTCACGCAAGATCTCACCCCGTGGGGTCAAAATGATCACAAGAACAGTGAGCAAAAATCCCAGAACCACACAGGGGGACCTAGTGAATGACCTGCAGAAAGTTGGGACAAACGTAACAAAGGCTACCATCAGTAACACACTATGCCGCCAGGGACTCAGATTCTGCAGTGCCAGATGTGTTCCTCTGCTTAATCCAGTACATATCCGGGCCTGTCTGAAGTTTGATAGAGAGCATTTGGATGTTCCAGAAGAGTATTGGGAGAATGTCATATGGTCAGATGAAACCAAAGTAGAACTGTTTGGTAGAAACACAACTCATCTTGTTTGGAGGAGAGTGAATGCTGAGTTGCATCCAAAGAACACCATACCTACTGTGAAGCATGGGGGTGGCAACATCATGCTTTGGGGCTGTTTCTCTGCAAAGGGACCAGGACGACTGATCCGTGTACATGAAAGAATGAATGGGGCCATGTATCATGAGATTTTGAGTGCAAACCTCCTTCCATCAGCAAGGGCATTAAAGATGAAACGTGGCTGGGTCTTTCAGCATGACAATGATCCCAAGCACACCACCAGGTCAAAGAAGGAGTGGCTTCGTAAGAAGCATTTTAAGGTCCTGGAGTGGCCTAGCCAGTCTCCAGATCTCAACCCCATAGAAAACCTTTGGAGGGAGTTGAAAGTCCGTGTTGCCCAGCGACAGCCCCAAAACATCACTGCTCTAGAGAAGATCTGCATGGAGGAATGGGCCAACATACCAGCAACAGTGTGTGCCAACCTTGTGAAGACAGAAAATGTTTGACATCTGTCATTGACAACAATGAACTTTTGTTATTGACCAAATACTTATTTTCCACTATAATTTGCAAATAAATTCTTTAAAAATCAGACAATCTGATTTTCTGGATTTGTTTTCTCATTTTGTCTCTCATAGTTGAGGTCTACCTATGATGTCAATTACAGGCCTCTCTCATCTTTTTAAGTGGGAGAACTTGCACAATTTGTGGCTGACTAAATACTTTTTCCCCCCACTGTATTAATTAACATACACCATGTATGTCTACTTTATATTGACATCACTTTGTAAATAGTGCAGGTGGAGTATAATCGCTGTGTGCATCTGTGCAACGCCCACTCCTGTGGCTAGTCAAGATCGCTGTCTCAGACAAGGCCCAGAAGCCGCTCTGGCCGTGTCCTACATTGTCATTATAGATCATGTCATTTTTTAATGACAATTTTTAATTGTCAGGGGCTCTGACAATAAAATCTTTTAGTCCTCTTCCTGGGTGGGTCCCTTCTGAGTTCGGACCCCAAAGCAGCCGCTTCCTCTGACACAATCCCCGTTAAACTCTTGTAGAATAACTGTGTCTTAGTATGAAAGGGTGGTCTAATATTTCACTGTGTGTATCTTGTTGAACTGCTGACACAATCCCCATTAATCTCTTAGTTTACATACAGAATTACTGTACCTTAGTATCAAAGAGCAGTCTAATATATTTTTGTCTGAATCTTGTTGAACTGCGGACACATTCGCAGTAAATCTTTTAGTTTATATATAGAATTACTGTGCCTCAGTATTGAAGCACGGTTTAATACATCGCCATCTGCATTTTGTTGAACTGCTGACACAATCCTTTACTGGTGTAAAGTAGAACTGGCTTAATTGCCCATATCAACCAATTAAATTTCACCTTTCATTTTTCAGAACTCCTTTGGAAAATGAAAGGTGGAATTTGATTGGTTGCTACGGGCAACTAAACCAGTTCTACTTTACACCGGTTTGATAAATCTCCCCCTTAGTTTATATATAGAATTACTGTGCCTCAGTATAAAAAAAAGGGAGGTCTGATTTATTGCCATCTCCATCTTGTTAAACTGCTGACACATTTGCAGTTAATCTCTTAGTTTAAATATAGAATTACTGTTCCTCAGTTTTAAAGGGCGGTCTAATATATTGCCGTCTGCATCTTGTTGAAATGCTGTCACATTCGCCGTTAATCTTTAGTTTATACATAAAATTACTGTGCCTCAGTATTAAAGGGCGATCTAATATATCTGTCATCTGCATCTTGTTAAACTGCTGACACATTTGCAGTTAATCTCTTATTTTATATATAGAATTACTGTGTTTCAGTATTAAAGGGCAGTATAATATATTGCCGTGTGCACTTTGTTCAACTGCTGCGACATTCCATCGTTAATTCATTACATTACTGGTACAGTTACTGTGCACTATTGCAAACAGACAATTGCCTGGGCCCTCCAAAGGAACCGCTGCATCTCCCACTGGGTTGCACCCCCTCTCCAGCAGTCAGGGATCGTCAACATCAGCTTAAGACAGCTGTTGTTCCTTCCCATTGACTTCAATGTCGTCTATTGCTCCTGATGCTCCTCCTTCTCCTCGTTACTTGTTTTGACAACAATCAATCACGGATCTAATTGCAAAAAGGCACTAGTATGCGTATACTCATCCAATGGCACAGTGGCCGAACATGCACCTGGCCAAGTTACAGGTACTACAGTTAGTGTTGAGCGAGCATGCTCGGCCGAACTCGCTGTTCGGCCGAGCATGCCTACGCTCGGGTCCGCTCGGTGTTCGGCCGAGTCTCTTCCCCGCACTGTAATGTTGATTTGTACGCTAATACGTACAAATTTGTATGCTAATGCGTACGAATTTGTATGCTAATGCGTACGAATTTGTATGCTAATGCGTATGCATTTTGTATGCTAATTAGTACGAATTTGTATGCTAATGCAAACGCTTGTGCGCTAATGTGCTTGTACGCATTGTGCGCTAATGCATACAAATTCAGTTAATTAGCATACTTTTACGAGTGAAAGGAGTAAAAGTGGAGTAGTCGCAATTCTGCCCTTTTTCTATTAACCAGACACCCTCTCCTCTTCTGAGCGGGGGGTTCCTGGTTTAGTCCCATTGACTAACATTATGCTCGGGTGCTCGGCCGAGCACTCAAGCAACCCCTAGTGCTCAGCCAGAGCACCCGAGCATACGAGCACAGAGGTGCTCGCTCAACACTAACTACAGTCCCTCCCTTTCTACGTAGTTGACTACAGAACTATGTGTAGTATGTAGTAGAATATGGAAATCATTCTTTTTTTATGCACCCCTTAGGGGGTCCAGGTCTTAATGATGACCATCTTCATCTTTTGCTGGCTTGGGATGGGGTGGAGGCTTTCTTCTTGTTTCACTCTGGAAATGCTCCATGACCGTTTCTCCCTACAATTTTAATAGTTCATTGGATCCAACTGCGAGTCACCTGCTGCACCATGAGGTACATATGTAGTTTCAGAATGCAAGGGTTAAAGGTAAGTATAACTTTAATTATTAGGTAAAATGTAAAATGTCAACTATTGGCCCCATGTGGCCCAAGGGGCATTTTCAGGAGATTGCAGACCATAACAGCAATAATTTGCATATTGTGCCACCCACCTGACCAGCCAAACCCCCTACCTGATTTATAGCGATTTGTGACAAATTAATTCGTAATGAATCAAATTTCTTGTTTAAGTTCGGTGAATCGACTGAAACTTTGCTCATCACTATTAGCTAACTTGGCAGTCTGTCTGGAACAGCCACCATCCTAGCCTGCACACCATGCAGTTAGGCACGGTGACTGGATTTTATTAGTGGGGTACGGCACATTGACAAACATTCATTTATAACTTTTATGACATATCTGACGCAGATTCTGTCGCAGGCCATGTTGCAGCAGAATCTGCAACTTCTTCCTTGCTCACACCAGGTATAAAAAAGGTGGCATGGTTGTGGACAGGGAAAGGGACGAGCCGGTAGGCCCGTCTGATTCACCATTTTCTAGGCCTGATTTAGGCATAGAAAATGGTCTAAATTTAAGACAGCAAGGAAGACCGGCGCTCTACATAATTTTAGGCAGGGGTGGATTGGCCATAGACCTAACAGGGAAATTTCCCGGTCGGCTGAGCCCTTCTCACGACCGGCCAGTGGAAACTTTTGAGAATGTATTTTGTGATGGACTGTGGTATTTGGCTCTGTAGGGCTGGTATAATGTGCCACAATATGGTATTTCTGGCACCTCCTACTTGTGTTGGCCCCGCCTTCCATCAATTTGGATCCGACTACAAAACTGGATCACTTTTAGTATTTTTTCCAGGGCTACTTTAAGTTCCCAGTCCACCCCTGACTTCAGGCCATCCACCTCCTCCTCAAGGGCTTATTAAGACCAGCATCTAAAATGCTGGTCTTAATAAATGTGCCCCTATGTTTGCTGCACAGCACATGAACGGTGGCCATCCTCAAGGGGTTAAAATAGCTTCTCTTTGCTTGTTTTGCTCATCTGTTTATTTTCTTAATACAAAACATATTTTTGTAAAATTACGGAGGAAAACATTAGAAAAGTGATGTCTATTTTACTTTTCTACAAAACAAGAGTTGAAATTATCATAGAAATAGTTTTTTACTGGCTTTTTTTGTGGGAGGGGCATACAAGATACAAGTACTACAACACTCCTTAAATAAAACATACTTTATTTTTTGAAGACTTTTATTACTCTGTCATAATACTGAATAATAATTTTCACTCTAGCTGGATTATAAAGAAAGACCAAAAGGGAAAAAGGTGACATATGTTACAGTCCAGATCGGGAACATTGCATGTCTGCAGCAGAAATACCCCTGACAAAAATATATAGCAAAGAAGACAATAAAGCATTTATTCTAATCCTTCACTGTCACTAGCTTGTCAAAATAGCTTTTTGTTACATGTTGAATGGGCTAATATCTAGCTAGGAAATTCATAGGAGCTGTGTGAATGTGTTATGTCAAGTTTCATGCAGAAGTGTCAGTACAATAGAGTTCACCTTTTCACCTGGATGAGTGATACACAAAATATTCCCATTATTCACAAACTGTATAACAGAGACCTAAATTTCTATACATTTAAATGGAACATCAGCTACTTATGAAGTTTTATCTCTAATCTGTTAACATATGGCAACATTTTTAAACTGTGTGTAGAGGTAAAGTGCTATGAACAAAAATTCTAAAATCACTCTGAAAATACAGTTGAGTCAGTTCCCACTTTCGACTTCGGCAGGTTGTAGCTCATGGAGGAAGTCACATGTCGTGAGACGGCTAGGTGGATATCTGATGTGTAATAGGTTGTCTGCACACATATCCCCCTTATTGCTGTCATTAGTAAAAGGAACAATTTATCAGAGTTGCAAAAAGGTATAAGTTTTGGTTTTCAGGCCAAGGGTGGCAGTGTTTCTAAAATTGTGCATTTTGCAAACTATTCACTTGCAGTTATGTGTTTGTGAGTGGACACATGGCACCATTAAGAATATGTTGCATGTAAGCTGAGGAGCACCACATGCCACTGATGGGAGAAGTGAACGTATGCTACAAAGGTGTGTGAGGGCAGACCAAAAAGCTACAGTGGAGCAGCTTACCATCAAAATTAACCAGGGGATACCAGAGGTGTGTCTAAAACAACAGTTCAGCAAACCCTACTGAAGCAGACAGATGGTCACTGCACCTCTGCTAATGAATTTGAATTGACAGAAAATGCTTCAATTTTCATAGCAGTTTTGGAACTGAAACTCTGCTGATTGGCAAAGCTTTCCTTCTCCAATGAGTCACGTTTTCTGCTTCATCTGAGAGCAAACAGCCTGTACCCATTGCTGGAAAAACACAAGCTGGTGGTGGCAGGGTTATGATTTGGGGAATGTTTTAGTGGCATTGTCTGGGCCCACTCATCCATGTGGAAGGCACTCTCAACTTTGTGTATGAATCCATCCTTGCAGATCACGTACACCCATATATGCTGTCTTCCCAGGGGTGGATGGGATCTTCCAGCAAGACAATGTATCATGTAACATGGCTTGCGATTATGCAAAAATGTGTTTACCCCTTCCCAACCAGCGCCGTAATAGTACAGCGCTGAGGGAAATGACTTCCCGACCAGTGCCATAGTACTACGGCGCGCTGATCAGACGTGTGCAGGAGCTGCACCCGCCTGATCATCTGCAGGGGACTGTTCCGGTTAGCCAGGCCCCTGCTGTATGCTCCAGCATGCGCTGTCCGCGACATGCATGATGTCTGTGGAGGGAGCTGCCATTGGGTCCCTGTACTGCTGTGACGGGGATCCGATGGCTTGGACGGCAGCTCGATGCCTTCCTTAGGCGTTGTGGCTGCCATCTGTGTAAGCCTGTGAGATCCAGCCCCCTGGATCTTACAGGCAGGAAGGCTGTAAGTGTATTACATTGAGTAATGCACTTATAGCCAATGCATTACAATACAGATGTTTTTTGTGTTCTTTTCCCATAATTAAGTAATTAAAAAATTGTAAAAAAAAATAGGGAAAAAAGAAAAGTAGACATATTAGGTATCTCCACATCCGTATCGACCGGCTCTATAAATATGTCAAATGATCCATGCCGCCAGGTGAGTGAAGTAAAAAAAAAACAAAAAAACAGTGCCAAAACAGCTATTTTTTGTCACCTTCCCTTGCAAAATGTGTAATACCAAGCAATCAAAAAGGCGTATGTACCCCAAAATGGTACCAATCAAACCATCATCTCATCCCGTTAAAAATGAGACCTAAAAACTATGCTCTCAGAAAATGGCAACACAAAAACAAGATTTTATTCTGTTCAAAAATGCATTTAATGTGTAAAACTTAACAAAAATAAAAATAAGTGACCACATTAGGTATCGCCGGTTCTGTTACAACCTGCTCTATAAAAATATCACATGATCTTCCCCCTCAGGTAAATACTGTAAAAAAGAAAACTGTGCCATTTTTTTCACCGTGCCTCACAAATAGTGTAATAACAAGCTATCAAAAAGGCTTATGTACCCTAAAATGGTACCAATCAAAACGTCACCTCATCCTGAAAAAAAGGGGCCCCCACATAAGACAATCACTACAAAAATAAAAACCAATGGCACCTGCAAACCAATCCATCAAAATCTGCGTAGCAAAAGCCATATAGTACTCCTTCCATTCTGAATCCTGCCATGTGCCCCTAGAGCAGTTTACCACCACATATGGGGTGTTGCCATATTCAGGAGAAAATGGCTAACAAATGATGGGGTTCTTTTTCTCCTGTTACCCTTGTGAAAATGAAAAATGTGGGGGCTAAAGTAACATTTTATTGGAAGCCAAATGTTTCCAAATGTTTCCAAATTCTGTAAAACACTTAGGGCTCAAAGTGCTCAGCACCCCCCTTTAATATATTCTTTGAAGGGTGTAGTTTCCAAAATGGAGTCACTTTCTGACGGTTTCCACTGCAGGGGTATGTCAAGGTCTTTTCAAATACAAAATGATGCCTAAAAATCATTGTAGCAAAATCTTTCTCCAAAATCCATATGGCGCTCCTTTCCTTGTGACTACTACCATGTGCCCATAGAGCAGTTTACCACCACATATGGGGTATTTCTGTAAACTGAAGAATCAGAGTAATGCATATTGAGGTTTAATTTGCTGTTAACCCTTGCTGTGTTGCAATTGATTAACATGAAAAAATTAAATTTTGAAATTTCGCCTCCATTTTCCTTTAATTCTTATGAAATACCTAAAGTGTTAACAAAGTTTGTAACATCAGTTTTGAAAAATTTGAGGGGTGTAGTTTCTAAAATGGGGTCATGGGTGGTTTATATTATGTAAGCCCCTCTAAACCCCTCAAAAAATGGCTTCTAAACTTCTAAGCCTTTATAACATTCTTTAAAAAAAAAAGATATTTACAAAATGATGCCAACATAAAGTAGACATATGGGGAATGATGACTGATAACTATTTTATGAGGCATTACTATCTGTCTTAAAAATAGACAAATTCAAATTTAGAAAATTGTGAACTTTTCAAAATTTTTGGTAAATTTTGGATTTCTTTTATAAATACAGAAAAAAATATTGACTCAAATTTACCACCGTCATGAAGTACAATGTGTCATGGGAAAACAGTCTCAGAGTGGCTTGGATAAGTAAAAGTGTTGCAAAGTTATTACCACATAAAGTGACACATGTCAGATTTGCAAAAAAAATGGCCTGGGCAGGAAGGTGAAAACTGGCCCGGGGTAGAAAGGGTTAATTAATGCATTATTGTTTTTATTATGTATTTGGGATATTTTCTGCATGGTCTATGGACATTTCATGTACATAATTGGACTTTATACCTTTTAAATAAAGAATGATTTCTTAAAAGAATTAGTTATTTCTATTTTCTTATTTAGGCAGCAAACTCATCTAAGTCATTTGCAAATAACATGTATAACAGTATGAGAAGAAATAGGTGCCCCGATTCTATATAATGAACGCTCAAAAATATGAAAATTTAGAGTTATTTACATACAAATCAGTAAAAAGGTAAAGCAAAATTACATACACAATATGTTTTTTTGCCAGCCTATATATAATGTGTATCCAATAATACAAGATTAAGAAGTTGCAAATTTTTCAGATTTTACATTTTTTGTCTGGGAGTATGTACATAAAAAGGTGTCTTACTCCCTTTTAGTAACCTAATCATTTCCCAAACTGAAATCTCATAGAAATTTAAATATATGATTTGATTATGCATTTTATTCAGCTATTCTTTATTAATTTTGACACTTGCTGCTAGCGTCCCACTGGGTGCAAATTAGTCCAATTGAGGTCAAGCAATCTCTAGAATAAACTGTATCATAAATTATATTATCCATTTAAAGTTTTGAAGTTGCATCTCTTGCAGTCAGAATAGCATGGCTGAGGTTATTGTGCAAATGTAGACTGTGGGTCATTTCATCAATGTCCACAAAACTAATGAAGCAAATCTAAGTCCTGCATATTAGCATGCCAGCTCTTGGCCTCTACCAGTCACAACTGCTGATTTAGTAATATAATTATTTTAAAAGTGAGACACTTATTCTAGAAGACATTTGTTCATGAATGTAATTTAGAAGAGTGAAATAATATGTCACTGCAACACTCAAATTCTATTCCAATTTTTAAGCATTGAAAATGTAAAGAAATTAAATGATTAGGTTTGTGTAAGTAAAAATCAATTTTATATTATTCAACATACATGACATATTATATTAACTATTCTATTTTCATTACTTTATTCAATTCATCTTCAGGTAATACATGGCTCGAAGTTTGCAATACAAAAAATGATAATATGAAATTTATACAGCACAGCAGAATTTGTTGACACTTATGTCGTATTATTATAAGAGATGTAAGCACTGTATATTATAAAGTATACTTATCTATAGTACTGTATATAGGTCTAATTAACAATGAGATTAATTTTATTATAATTATTATTTTATTCTTGCTTCCCTCATAACACTCTTAATATACCATGTGTGGCCCTTATGATATTAGTCAATGTAGGCCTGTAAACAGCGGATCTGCAAAATATGTATGCTGTATAGGGAGTGGAATAAAGTGGAATTCAATCCGAATTTCAGGATAAATTTGATTTGCCCCGAAGCCAAATTTCCTCGTGCTTCATGGTAGCAAATTGATTTAACCTGGAATAATGTAAAAAAAAAAAAAAATCACACTTACCTCCAACCATGCCGGCCGCCTCCATCTTTATTGAAAATCGCGGCCGAAATTCCGTGCGTGGTGACGCCATCTTAGGCCGCGCAAAACTTCATGCAAGATCTTCAGGCAAGATGGCAGAGGCCGGCCTGTCACGAGCAAATGGAGATGGCAAGTAATTACATTTTTTTTTTAAATTTTACACTGTGTTATTACTCTCAGATGTTGCGATCATGTATGAACGTAACATGACATCTGAAGGGTACAATGATGGGGCACAGCACTAACTCAGCTCCCTGTCATTGCATCTGCTACTTACAAAAAATGCGCTTTGTGAAGAAGTAATTTTCCACAAATCAAATTGTTTTGTAAAATCCTGCAAAGCAGCCACATCAAATTTTCCAAAATTTCGCTCATCTCTAAAGCTGGCCATGTGAATTTAGCAATTTTTTCACACTCATGAGTAGAACTGTCTATTTTAGTTCCCCAAATGGACATGAATAGAACATGTTCTATAATTTGCACAACACAGATGATATACTGTAGAAATGAATGGGTCTGCGTGCGATCTGCAATAAATGCGTATCAGATTCAAAATGGTTGTGTGAGGCCTAAAAGAGATCAATGACAGAGATGCTATTTTATACTGGTAAGTATACAGGATTATTTTGGACAACAAACATTTTTCCAATAGACCTTTATTAAAAATTTCAACCATTCATTCTCTGCAACCTGCATATTTTTACATATATTGCTAACTGTTCTGTTCCCTTCACAGTGAAATCTGTCAGCTTTTGTAGCCCTTATACCTGCATTCCTGACAGTTCATAAAAACTCATTAAAGTGAAATTCTTTAAGCTGAAAAAAGCTCTTCTTATGGCTTTTACTTACAAGAGGACTGCAGTGTATCTAAAAAAAATGCTGGCTGCAGAGAAAGAATGGTTGGCAATTCACTGGAAAAATGTTTTTAGCCCAAAATAAACAGAATGCAATAATAACAAAAATGTATTCAAAGTTAGCCATAGCTTTTAGCTTAGCTAAACCTCCTTTTATTATCCAGGGTTACAAAAACTGCAACATAGTCGAGTATACAAGAAAACTAGATTTTGTCCATTTATTTCCCAATTTTATATACAGTACAACCTGTTCATTTTCCAATATTGAGTGGATTTTGCATTAAAGGGTTTCTGTCATCAGAATTTACCATAGTAAACCGAGTGTCATTTGCAAAGTGCAAATGACACCTGATGACAGATCTGTATTTTTTATACTGCTCAGTAAAGTAGTTTTTGTGAAAATTCCGTTTTTATAATATGTAAATTACCTCCCCTAGGTGCAGTAGGCGTGAACCCTGCACCTAGTAGCAGCCGTCATTCCTCCTCCTAACCCTCCTCCGTAGCGTTGATTGACAGGGTCAGGCAGCCAGCTCTTTCGGCTCCCGGCCCTGTTCGAGTTCCAAATCCCGCGCCTGCGCACTGCGATCAGCAATCCGCGCATGCGCGTTGAGCCGCCGGCCGTCCGGCTCCCGGCTTCCTCAATGCGCCCGCATTGCTGATCGCAATGCGCAGGCGCGGGATTTGGAACTCGAACAGGGCCGGGAGCCGAAAGAGCTGACTGCCTGGCCCTGTCAATCAACGCTACGGAGGAGGGTTAGGAGGAGGAATGACGGCCGCTACTAGGTGCAGGGTTCACGCCTACTGCACCTAGGGGAGGTAATTTACATATTATAAAAACGGAATTTTCAAAAAAACTACTTTACTGAGCAGTATAAAAAATACAGATCTGTCATCAGGTGTCATTTGCACATTGCAAATGACACTCGGTTTACTATGGTAAATTCTGATGACAGAAACCCTTTAAGGAATGTAATCATGAGTGTTGTAGAATTGTTTGGGTATACTTGTCCTTGTGATGTATTTATGGTACCTGCTATGGAAGCCCAGAATGTACCCATGCTTTTTTTTAACAGATTCACAGTCTATCCATTTTTCTTTGAATATAATAGGATTTATCAAAAATATGACTAGAGATGAGCGAATCATCCAAAATTTACTTTATACGAATCTATTCGGCGAATCTGCATACAAATCATACGTTATTATGTGGTGTTTTGCAAACATTCGAGCACTAATAACGAACTTTCAGTTTTAAAAGGTACGCAACTTCTGTGAACACGTCCGCATGTGCGTACACATTGCATACAAAAATGACGGGCTTTGCTGGAGCAGGGATGGTGGAGCAGGAGGAACGCTCTGAGTCTGACCCCTGGCTACATATGGATACTGTATCAGCAGATGACAGCAGATCATCCGGCTGTGACTGAGATGAGCGTGCCATTTACTCCACTACCTCATCCACTTTCTCCTCCACTACAATTTTGCACCTCGGTTGGTTAGCCTGGTAGAACACTGGCCAAGTATTGCAAATTCTACAAGTAGAAGCTACGGCTACAGGTCCTTTAGCACTGATGCCCCTGTGCCAGCTTCTCCTTTTTTTTAGAGCTCGAGGTCTGGCTGGAACTGGACCCCATTTGCTTATCCATTCCAGACATTTTTCACTTGACTGTGGCCCTGCAGCTGGTCTTTGTCTCTCTCCCTGTCTCTCTCCCTATCTCTCTCCCTGCCTGATTAATTACTAGCCCTGCACTGGCCCTGCACTTGCCCTGCAGTATTCCTGATATGTGTAATATGGATTCCCAGAACAATTACACCCCAATTTTAACAAAACAGGTCTCAGTCTCTCAGAACTACACACACAGTGCTTCTGCTCGTCTCAGCAGTCGCAGCACAATTGATGTGTCACTGGCTTACCGAGCCTGAGCCAATCAGAGCAAGCCCTGGCCACTAGGTCAGGTGACCGCTATCTTCCCGGGCTTTTGCCGAACGAATAATGAACAGAAAAAGTTTGCTAATTAATTGAATTCGTACGCAACATCATATAGAGTAAATTATTCGCTCATCTCTAAATATGACAATACTCCCCACACGGATGGAGGTGTCTTAAATAATTAAACTGTGGTATATAACTATAATGTTCAACATGAGAAAATCTTTTCTAAGTAATTATGTATTTCAAGATTTGTTTTGTGAAATACCTATAAGAACATTATGTCAATACTCTGCAAGGAAACAAATCCATACTTTTACAATTAAGTTTGTTGTTAGTATATAAAATAGAATTCTTGAATGATGAACATCTCCAGTCTAATGTAGATAAATCATGTGATGTTCCAGCAATCTACACTTTGTAATAAGTATATTGTTCTACTGAGGCAGATTATTTTGTTCACTGACAGACAATTTTCTTGTGATGAATTATCCAAAAAGCTTTTTCCTTTATTATTTTTTTCAGCAATTTTTAAATGCATAACTAGAATGGCAAGCGTATTGTAATTCCTTTCTCTGAAGATGTAAACACTCTTTTAATTATATTTACCACATTGTGTGATAAATGTTTCGCTAGAAGAGGCAGAATTTGTAGCATTGAGAAACTGAATATAACATCTGCCTTCTGCTTCCCACTTGGGTGCTTAGTATTTTATTCATATTCCTTAGCTTCTGCATGTGCTCATCTTATATACTGTATGTATCCATAGGTTGCTGTTTGAATGGTTTATTCTGCACTCGAAATGGGTTGTCCACTTTCTGTGTACATTTTTATTAACAATGTAGCTTGATTTTGAATGTATCCCTGAATCCCCTAATGAGAAAGTGAAATCACAGATCAAAACAAAGTAGATCCACAGTCTTACAATTCATGTAGAGAGGTGGTCAAGTTATATACACGTCATCACTGCATCCACTTTCTATTGCTCTAGTTTATTCTGTGCATGGGCTAAACCCTATGCTTCAATGTCATGTGCACACAGAGATCAATAATACCTATATGAGTAATATAACACTTAGTGTACGACCAAACGGTTAGGTTTCTGCATGCAGCTTTAGAAACCAAAATCAGGAGTAAATTGAAAAAAAGTCATATCTGTTGTGCATACTTTTCCTTCTTTTATGATCCCTTTCTGATTTTGGCTAACAAAACTGCATGTAGAAACGTGACTGTGTGGCCGTACCCTAATATGAATACTTAAATAGCTTGAATTAAGCCACCATGTTTTCTTTAGCATACCTTCTCCCTCTAAATTTTTCATTTCTTTACATTGGACATATAGATTGACCTCTTCCCCCTCCCACCTTCTCCCACATTTTTAACAGATAACCGAACGTTAACTAAAGAATTTATTGAACGCTTTCAGCACATAGCCTAATTTTATTTTTTTTTGCTTTAGCTTTTACCTGCCTGCTTTCCAAGAGCTATGATGTTGTAACTTTTTTGTTCACATAGTGTAGCCGTCCGAGCTTGTTTGGGCTTGTTTTTTTTGCAGAACAAGTTGGATTTATTAAGAGCACCATTTATTTAGTTTACCATATGTTGTACTGGAAAATGGGAACAAATCTATGGGATTCTGGCAGGCAGCCTATTAGGATTTGCCAAAGGCAGAGTTTAAAGGGCATCTCTCAACAGATTTGAATCTATCAAGCAGTCTGTCCAGTAGCATGTGTGTTTGGCAGCTTAAGGCATCTGGTCCAATGTTCTTATGTGTCCGCGTTGTTGAGAAACCATTAGTTTTAGAATATGCAAATGAGCCTATATGAGCAATGGGGATGTTGACGTTACTCCTAGAGGCTCAGCTCTTCTGCAACTGCCAATCCCTGTGCACTTTCATTGACAGGGCCAGGCATGATCATTAGAGATAAGCAAAGTTATGGAAAATTGCTGAATTTCATAAAGAAATTCTCTTTGTGATGAATTACTTTGTCACAAAACACATTTCTTTGTATGTAGCAGATGCAATGATGGGGAGCGACTTTGGGGGAAAAGAATCACGGCGCCCCCTGTCACTGAACTTCTCAGATGCCATGTTCATTGCTAATCGCGGCATCTTAGGCAACCATTTATCCCTTTCAGGGGTTAATCAGGGTAAAAAATAAAAAAACCTCACCCTATCCATCTCATGGGGCCATCGTGGCTATCACCGCCCCTGTCGTTTAACCCGTCAGATGCCAAGATCAACATTGATTGCAGCACCTGTGAGTGCATCCCTCTGCCTTCCAATCGGAGCCCGATCAGTGAAATCGGTTGGCATGGCAGCCTGAACACTGCTGAAGGCATAGATCTCTATTTGGTTAAATAGGAGAGGGGGTCAAAAGATCCCATGCACTAAGCCCCTAAGGGGTCTAATAGTTATAAAAAAAAATGAAAAAAAGTTAAAATTAAAAAAAAACACCAATATATTAATAAGTTTAAATCACCCTTTTTCTCAATTTTACATATAAAAATATATATAAACAATAAAAAATAAAGATATTGGGTATTGCTGCATCCGAAAATGTCTGAACGATTACAATATAAGAAAAAAATCCTGTGCAGTGAACGCTGTAACTGAAAAAAAAAAGAAAAACATGCAATTTGCCATTTTTTTGTCATCATTTCCCCCGAAAAAACGGTGATCAGAAAGTCGTACATACTACAAAAATGGTACCAATGAAAACAGTTTATTACATAAGAAACAAGCCCTTATACAGCTCTGTATACTGAAATATAAAAAAGTTAGGGCTGTCAAAAACCTTTATCTAAAGGTTTTTTATTTTTTTTAAATAGTAAAACAAAAAAAAATATTCAAGTTTGGTATTGCCGCATTTGTATCGAGCCACAGAATAAAGGTGTCAGGTCATTTTTAGTGCATAGTGAACATTGTGATGTCAAAACTCTAAAAACCTTTGCAGAATTCAGTTTTTTTTAATTTTGCCACACACAGATTTTTTTCCCCATTTTCTAATACAAAACATGGTAAATTAAAAACATGGTAAATTAAATGGTGGCATTAAAAAATGCATCTTGTCCCACAAAAAATAAGCCCTCATTTAGGTATGTGAACAGAAAAATAAAAAAAGTTATGGCTATTTGAACGTGGGGAGGAAAAACCCAAAATGTAAAAATGACAATAGGCCCGATCTTCAGGGTTAAAGGGGTATTCTCATCTTAGACAATGGGGGCATATCGCTTGGATATGCCCCCATTGTCTTATAAGTGCGGGTCCCACCACTGGGACCCGCACCTATATCAAGTTCGGAGGGGGGAGCGCTGCGCCGGGGTCCGGCCACCACCAGACGCAGCTCCCCCGCTGCTCCCATAGAAATAAATGGGAGCGCACCACGCATGCGCGGCAACTGCTCCCATTCATTTCTATGTAGTCGATTGAAATAGCCGAGCCAGCGCTCGGCTATTTTCGCCGGCCCCATAGAAATGAATGGAGGGTGGCTATGCATGCGCAGTGTGCCATCATTTACTTTGGGTGCTCCGTTCTCGGTATAGGTGCGGGTCCCAGCGGTGGGACCCGCACCTATAAGACAATGGGGGCATATCCTAGCGATATGCCCCCATTATCTAAGATAAGAATAACCTGAGCACCACAGCCATCGGCAAAGTACATGATTATTAAAGAGCAAAGCAAGCTTCAGATGCTACATCCGAAGTCGCTTTTTGGATTTTGGTTTAATACCGTATGGAGATCCGTCTCTGTACAGTATTAGAATGTATGGGCTCCAAAGAGCCGAAGTCAGTTATTTGCGAAATTGCGTGTGACAGTTGAATAACTTCAGTATTTGATCTTTAAAGTGGAAAACCACTTTAAAACTTGGAACTGAAATTGGCTCCGGTTCTGACTGGTACAGCAGAACCGAAATCGAGTTCGGTTCCAAGTTTTAAAGTGGTTTTCCCTTAAAAATCAACTACCGAAGTTATTCAAGGAAGTCACGTGCGACTTTGTGAATAACTTACTTCGTTTCATTGGAGCCCATACATTCTTATACTGTACAGAGAAGGATCTCCATACTATATTAATCTGAATCCGAAGTTTTGAAGAAAGCGACTTTGAATTTAACATCTGAAGCTTGCTTCACTCATCACTGTTTATGATCAGTGATAATATTCATCCCAGACTTTTAACCCCTCAAGTGCCCTGGTCAATTGGAATCACATCATCTAAGAGGTCTTCTCCCATAAGTGCTGCTCTCTTAGGGCCCAAATGGCTCCCCCAGACTAAGGTCAAGGGAGCAGTTTGTTTGCTATGGAAACATTAGGCCCTCTTAAGGATCTAAGACCTGCTAGAGCAATGTTCCTAAAGAGCCATGCCTGATTATTGGCATCACTGCATCCCAAAATGCCCTAACTATTAAAATACTGTATAAATATATATATTCCATATGGTAAATGGCATAATGGGGAAAAAAAATCGAAATGGCCGACCAGAAGAGCAAAACTCCAACAGGAAATAGGTAATATATCCACTCTGGAACGCACATGTGATCGCTCAACTGCGATCATGTGACCAGAGTCCGGCGCTCTGACAGTATAGATTGTCCAGCGCTCAGTCAGTGAAGTCAACATGTGCAGAATTGAGCGACTGCGATCCAGGGCTGTGTAACTAGTACATTGATATGTGGGCCACTGATAACTCCTTATACTAATATGAAATTCAGAGTCTATGGGCAATATTGAGGGATATATACAGTGCCTTGCGAAAGTATTCGACCCCCTGGAACTTTTCAACCTTTTGCCACATTTCAGGCTTCAAACAAAAAGATATAACATTTTAAATTTTTGGTGAAGAATCAACAACAAGTGGGTCA
>ONZH01002793.1:0-21696 GCA_900303285.1 Rhinella marina
TAGCTAAAGCCCTCCCCTGCTGTGGCCCTGACCCCTCACACTCCCCAGGCCATGGAATATTTGGACATGAAGCGATTCATCAACTTCAGTCAGCCACATTTCCTTTCTTTCTGCAGTCACCCACAGCAACATTCTAACTAAATGGATGTTAGTTACCCCAGGGAAGGCGGCTCTTGTTGCTAGTGTGATATGTTAGCATTTGAATCAGGCCAATAATATATTCGTTTTATCATTTTTTGTCCTATGTGTCTGCTTGGTTAATTTTTTATTTTCTTCTGGACTTTCAAGAACGGAGGACAACCTTGATGATGAAGCCGAAGAGGCCGCTCCACTGCAATCCAGCACCTGTGAGGAGGAGGTTCCTTCATCCCAAGGTCCTTCGCAGAGAGAAGAAGGTCCAAGCACCTCCGTGGCCCCTCGTCCTGGCACTTCGGGATTGGATTCCCCACCCACTTTTCCATTGCCAAGTCGCCGTAAGCGGCAGATGCCAGCCGCCGAGACTTTGGTAAATAGCCAGGTCCTCGATTATTTATCTAGGGCAAGAAATGAGGATCAGTATGATTATTTTGGCCGCACAATAGCTCCTCATTTGAGGAACCTGCCACCAGAACGATTACTGCGAACGCAATCCGCAATCGGGATCGTTCTGGAGGCAGCAACTCCTCCTAATGACCCAACAGACATATTTCTGACATTAGAAAACTGGCGCATTCATGGGCACCTACCTTGCCCCCCAACAATGCCACATCCACAGGTTCCAATGCGCCAACCCCCATACCCTCCACCAAGGGAACATTATGGCCCCCCAATTAGGCCATATGGTACCACATATTATGGGGAGAGCTCTTATGGACAGGCGGCACCGTCGTCTTCCCAGCACGGGCCATCTGGACAGTCTGGCTCAATCTCACAGCCCCCATACCATGGTGCCACATTTCAGGCTCAACCCTCCACACCTGGGAGGTTTACGAATTTGTAAATTTGTTATTTTGGAAATTAGCAATGGTTTTTTTCAACCTTTCACAAGCCAATTTGAAATGTTTATTTGTGAAAATCTATGAAAATAAATAGATCTTTGCTTTGTTTGGTCTTTGATATTCGTGTGAATTGATAATCATAGGGTCTAAATATAGTGTAGATTGTCAAAATTAGAGAACACACAAAATATTTATTTACACCCAAAATAAAAATAAGGTAAAACAAATACACACAAAGACAAATAACCAAAAAGGCGACTATGGATGCTGGAAAGGGACGGAACCAATAGGGGACATAAAATAGTCTGAAAATAATTCCCTCACTCTCAGCCCAGCAGATCCAGTTCTTCCCAGGTGTAGTGGCTCAGTTTCGGAGGGCAAGACATCCTCGGGGCCTGCTTCGTCGGGAGTAGCCTCATAGGTGCGGATGTAGTTATGCAGCACTACAGATGCCTTGATGACAATGTTCACATTTTCAGGCGCGAGCTGGATGGACGAAAGAAAAACACGCCACTTGCCGGACAAAATCCCAAAGGCGCACTCCACAAATCTTCGGGCACGACTTAAACGGAAATTAAAATTGCGCCTCTTTTCATCCAACCCGCGCCTTGGAAAGGGACGCATGAGGTTAGTCGACAAACCAAAGCCCTCATCCCCAACAACCACATAAGGCGCAGGTGGACCGGACGAGCCTGGAAGGTTTGCTGGCGGTGGTATGTCCAGTTGGTTTCCCTGAAGCCACCGACCCATTCTGGAAGCCCTGAAGATGCGAGCATCTGCAGAACTTCCATAGGACCCGATATCTACAATTATAAACCTGTAGTTTGTATCAGCCAAGGCCAACAAAACAACAGAGAAAAACTGTTTATAATTGTAGTATCGGGACCCCTGAGTTCGGTGGCTTCTTAACCCGTATATGCTTACCATCAAGGGCACCGAGACAATTGGGAAATTGTGCCCTCTGATGGAAGCTCTGGGCTATATCAAGCCACTGCTGCCTGGTTGGATGTGGCAGCACAGAAGCTTTCAGGCACAACCAAATGGCGGAACAGGTAGCACGTACCACGCCAGCAATAGTGGAGGTCCCCAAACGAAATTCATAATGGAGGGAAGAAAAGGAATTCCCAGTCGCCAGATATCTGAAAAGAGAAAATTCCAAAAAAAAATTAGAAATAAGACACACATTCTTACCGCTTTCCATTAAAACCAAGCCAAACGCTTGGATAACGCACCTTCCAAAAAATTTGAGGGTTGTTCACACATAAGGTATTTGTAGCCAAAACAAGGTGTGCTTAAAAAACACCAAACAGGTGCAGAACTTTTCATTACACAGGATCTCTGTTTAGTGTCCAGTCCTGGTTTGGACAGAAATAAACTGATGGAAAAAACTGATCAAATAACTGATATGTGAACAGCCCCTAACATATCCACACAGGTGAGAGATCCTCATCATTACATGCAGGATTAACATGCAGCCCAAACCACACCCTCCTCCCCCCGCGGAACTTCATTATGGTCTCAATTAAATTTACAATACATATTAAAGAGCTAAAACCTGGCCAATACTATCAATTAGTTCTACATTACAAAGGAAATGTTTGTAAGAACCCAAACTAGACTACAAATAGGACCTAGACACAAAGGGAGTCTGGGCAAATGAAAACAAAAGGAACGGATTGTCTTACCTTAAAGTAACAATCAGACGTTCTTCAGGTGACACACTCCGCCGCATGTTGGTGTCCTGGAAAAGGAGAGCAGGACGCAGCTCCCCCAACAAACAGTCAAAGGTTGCCACCGACATGCGGCAATAATTGAAGAACTTGTCGGGGTGCGCACGGAGGTCAGAAAACAAAGACACAAATTGACCTTTGCACGCCCGCTGGGAAATGATAGGGTGCACCCACATCCGCTTTCTTGGAGGCTCTTCCTCGATCATATCGGGGCGCTCACCCCAAAAACGAAAAACAAGCCAGTGCAAAAAAACATGGTCAGTAGAAGAAATACGGAAAGTAGACATCCTGCAAAGGAAAATCCTACTGCCAAAATCAAACACAGACTACAAATATCTATCACACACAAGATAAATGAGCTGTCCCACCATTTAAAACCAAAAAGGGGAGAATTTATATGTGTTGGCAAGGAACAGGTTTTTTTTCACGCGCGTGAAAAACGCATGCAATCCGCATGTCACCCGCACAAAAACGCCACGCAAACGCTGATAAAACTGACTGCACACGCATACAAAAACGCAGCATTTTCACTGAACGCACCCTGAACGCATCCGCACCTAATCCGCGACGCTCGTGTGAAAGAGGCCTAAGGGTGATTTTCTCCCTGCAGCTCATGCTAGACTGCACAGTGCTGCTGTCTGAGAGTGAGCTGTTCAAAAGGAGATCCCTGTGTCCATCCAGGCACTGCGCATGACAGATGACAGAGAATCTAAAAGCCAGACTGTCCAGCCTTCCCCCAATGTGAAGCCGTGCCACCGATCCCTATAAAGCCACACCCTTAAACATGAGGCCACGCCTCCTGTTTACATCCAGGCCCTGCGCATGACAGAGGACAGGGAGTCTGAAAGCCAGACTATCCAGCCTCCCCCCAACGTGAAGCCGAGCCACCGGTCCCCATGAAGCCACACCACTAAACATGAAGCCACGCCCCCTGTGTCCATCCAGGCCCTGCGCATGACAGAGCACAGGGAGTCTGAAAGCCAGACTGTCCAGCCTACCCCCAATGTTAAGCCGTGCCACCGGTCCCCATGAAGTCACACCCCTAAACGCGAGGTCACGCCCCCTGGTTCCATGAAGACACGGAGGAGAAGCTGTCTGAGCGTGAGCTACTAAAAGGGTGGATATCCCTGCCTAAAACAGACCTCTGACCACCCTAGGAGAAGGCTGATGTTAGGGTGGCCAGATGTCCAGCTTTAGGCTGGACAGTCCAGTTTTCTGGCTCCCTGTTCTCCGTCCGGCGCAATGCGTGGACGGACGCAGGGATGTCCACCCTTTCAGTAGCTCACACTCAGACAGCTTCTCCTCCGTGTCTTCATGGAGCCGGGGGGCGTGGCCTCATGTTTAGTGGTGTGGCTTCATGGGGACCGGGGGCGCTGCTTCACGTTTGGGGGAATGGCCGGTAAGGTCCGGCTTTTTGGGGTGAAGACAGTGGCCACCCTAGCTGCTGTGGAGGTCACAGTTAAAGGGGCGGGCGCTGTGGATGTTTCTGTTAAGGGGCAGGCACTGTAGAGGTCACTCTCGATATCTTTTAACGACACACACACAAACATTAAATAAAATAGATTAAATATAGATTAATCTATTAAATAAAATAGATTAAACCCAGGTCCTTCAGCTAGTATGAAATATATGCGAAAAATTCGATTTGGGTGCTTCGCCTGATATTTAAAAACAATTTGATTCGACCCGAATTTATTAATGACGAAGTGCATTAAAAATCACCTATTTCCTGGCTACAGAGAGCACAACATTGCAGAAACATGAAATAGCTAGTCGGCTGTGGTAGTGAAACAGTTACTGTGCTTCAGTACGACAGGCACTGACAGGCGTCACTCACTTCACTTATTTGGTCAGTTAGGGGGCCAAAACTGACCAAATAAATCAAGTGTGAACTCAGCCTTACAGGTCAGTGTTAGACTCAGGTATAAAGAACCGTGCAGTGGCCCAAGATCCTACTATAGAGTAAATAAGCGCACTCCATTTACACCATCATCAGCTGATTCCACATAGATTTCTACAGAACTTGTTCGATCGGCTACATCATCATCCACTACTGTGTGCACGTCACTGATTTCACCCTCACCAGTCTCAGGGTCGTGTGCCTGACCGCTCACAACACCTGCTCCGACATGACTCTCATCGTCGTTACTTGCCCGCCTACCAGAGGAAGCAGTAGCTGCTTACAGTCCTCAATAAGCTGACAGCTTGCAGTGCGGATAGCCTAGCTCTCGCGCATGAGCGATGCGCTCCTTGGTAATGCGCAATCCCATCTCCTGCTGCCGCTGTTAGCCGGGTCTCAGCGGCGCGCTGCGCATGCGCGAGACTTAGGCAATCCCCTCGGTTAGGGGGCGTGCCTACCTTGACTTGAAGCAAGGAGGCCGCTGCCCCCTTGACTTCAAGCTGACCAGCAAGATAGCGCTGATGGCGCTTAAAGCATCACTTTTTGAACCTATGGAGCATCAGACTACGGGATCAAACCTATGATTATTAACAGATTGGGGACTACTATGAGGTAATGCTTGTGGTTTTATATGTGTTTTTGAGGTGACAGGTTCCCTTTAATTTACACTTAGGTACTGCACTCAGATAACATACAGCCCAGCCTAATTGTAATTTCATTATACAGCTCCCTTTAGCCCCATCAACGAATCCCCAGTGTTCTTATGTTCAGCGCTCAGCTGTCTCTGCCTCCTATGGACGCAGAGACAGCTGATAGTAATGGTGAAGCAGAACTGGCACCTGGCATCAGAACTATTTTATATGGGGGCACCTGGCATCAGAACTATTTTATATGAGGGCACCTGGCATCAGAAATATTTTATATGGGGGCACCTGGCATCAGTACTGGCTGTATAAATACTATATAGGAGGCATCGGCTCTATAAATACTATATAGGGGGAACTGGCAACATACATATTATATAGGGGGCACCATGCTGCATACATACTATATAGGGGGCACCATGCTGAATACATACTATATAGGGGGCACCTCGCTGAATATATACTTTATAGGGGACACCCTTTACTACAGTCTGGCAGCCTGCTTTCATAGATAGTTAGCTCTAAGGGCCCTTGCACACGACCGTATGCTCTCCGAGACATATGAGTGCGGGACAATAGTCCCCCGGGCGGCCCGACTTGCACAGTATCATTGTCATCTATGAGAAGCCCCTTTGCTACCGGGTTTACCTTCCTTTCTAAGCCCCTGGTACCTACATTGGAACCAAAAGTGTGCAGGATGAACCACCAGGCTTGCGCTGCCTTCAGGAGTCCCCAAGATGGCGTCCTCCAGTTCAGGAAAAAGCCACAGCCGGAGCCTCTGATCCCTGGACTGCCAGCACCACCACCACCACCACAGTCCTTTCAGCTGGGTCAGCTGACAGCATCATCATTTACTTTCCAATCCACGGTGATCCACCAATACCAGCTGCCGTGGAAGATGAAGTCAGCAGCAGCCTGGGAAGCTGGGGCTTCTTCCGTGGATGCAACCTTGCCTCAACCGCTGCAGCCGGAAGTCCTTACCCCTTCTGTGCCGGCAGGAGGATCCAGAAAAGCGCAAGTGGCTGCAGCGCTCACCAGCGTGACCACCATCCGGACCCGGTCAAGTCCGACTTCCGGAAGAAGAGGGCAGTGGAGTTCCACAACGGCAGCAGGCGTGACCTACAAGAGGCAGGAGCGTCCTCTGATGTCGTTTAATAGCAGCTCAAGCGAGGAGGACTTCAGGTCCCTCATCTAAGGGACCCAACTACTGGCTGTCTCAAGGACACTTCAAGAGGACCTATGAGAGCCACACCATGGACTGCACCTGACAGGTGAGAGCTAGTTGGCACTTTTTGTGTTTGTTTGTTTGTTTAGTTTGTATTGCCCCCATTTGACTCTCACCCAGATGGACATGGCTGTCAGGACTCCCCCCATTCTGCAGAAAATTCCCAGTTGTGCCTAAGCACGCCTATTTTCCTTTTTCCCCCCTTCTCAGGTTATTTTGGAGCCCCCTTTGCAAAAAAGGTTCTCTATTTGCTGCTATTTTCTATTATCCATGTGGTTTACACGTTACCTTTTTGGATTACAAAATTACCTCACGTGGATTACAATTGAATTTTGGACTATGTGTTCCAGTGTTTTATCATACCAAGGAGCCACGAGGAGAGACTCAAACGTATATCTGAGCCTTTTATTCTTGCAAATGTGAAATTGATTGCACTAAAATGTTTGCATACTTATGTCTTTGCTGTATTTTAGCTACACTGTTTTAACTGGTTTAGCAATGTTCAAGCACTTTAGCCCATTTTTTTTTCTTTTTCTTATTCTTTGTGTGTACAGTGTTTTTAGTAACTTATGCACTTAGCTGGATAGCTAGCAGTGAGCACCTTACTTTTCTACCTCATATGGACTGCCTCTAAAGACTGTACACTGCAGCCTAGCGTCGTGCGTGCGTATGACAAATTTGCGAGTAAATAGTACGCTAAGGATTCGTACACACTTTTGTACGCTAATGCTTACGTATTGCGTACTTTTAACTACGCTGACTGTACGTTTGTAATTTGTGCTGGAATGTTCACAAAACAATGATTGTTTTTTGAACGTAGATTCGACTGAATAAATTCGTATTAAGAACGAATCTTGTCAGAAATTCGTCGAACATTCGCTGAAGCGAATTTTGGATGATTCGCTCATCTCTAGCCACCTTCTCATTTGCATGTGAATAAAAGCACAGATTTCTCTGCAACTATTTAGCATACAGATGAAAGAAAGATATTTTTTCAATTAGCATGTTGAGCCCTACCAGTAAGTATATCTGGTTTAATACAATTGATCCTGGTGACAGGGCCACTTTAAAGGGATTCAATTTTTTTGTGATTGCATTTTACTCATTTTGGGCTAAAATCATTTTTTAAGTTTGTCTTTATTAAAAATATTGAGCCGTTCTGTCACAAACGGTTAACTGTTTTCCTAGCTGTGTGAATAGCACTTTGCCAATTATCTACTAACCCTTATCTGTCAATTACTAAAAGGTCATAAACACTTATTTAAACCTTAGTAATCTTAGAATTGAACTATAATGAGTTTTTCAAAATAAAAATACTGCCACAAAATGGGATATTTTTAAAAGCATCCTAATATCTAATTGTAAGAGGTACATACCTTATGGGAATATAAGGTTAAGGAACAAGAAAAAAACAATGTGGATAAATAGAACTGTAAAAAAAAAGAAATAAATCACAAAAAGAAAGCATTTAAATCACTAAAACAGGAGGGTGGCGAGGAAGCATTGAAAAACTATAAGGAAAAAAATATAATATGTAAAAGACAAATAAAAGCAGCCAAACTAGAGACTGAGAGATTAATCGCCAAAGAGAGTAAAACTAACCTTAAAATGTTCTTCAATTATATAAATAGTAAAAAGTATAAATCTGAAGGTGTCGGCCCCTTACAGAATAATGAGGGGGGGGGGGGGTTGCAGAGAGCGATGAGAAGAAAGCAAAGCTATTAAATATTTTTTTCTCCACTGTATTTACTGAGGAAAATAAACTGTCAGATGAAATGCGGAATATAAAAGTAAATTCCCCATTAAAAGAGCCCTGTCTGACCCAGGAAGAAGTACAGCGGCGTCTTAAAAAGATTAAAATAGACAAATCGCCAGGATTGGATGGCATACACCCCTGTATCCTAAGAGAATTAAGTAATGTTATAGCCAGACCCTTATTTCTCATATTTAAGGAATCTATATTGACAGGAAATGTTCTACAGGATTGGCGCATAGCAAATGTGGTACCAATATTCAAAAAGGGTCCTAAAACAGAGCCCGGAAACTATAGGCCGGTAAGTTTAACATCTGTCGTGGGTAGACTGTTTGAAGGTTTTCTAAGAGATGCTATCTTGGAGTACCTCAATGACAATAAGCAAATAACTCCATATCAGCATGGCTTCATGAGGGATCGGTCATACCAAACTAATTTAATCAGTTTCTATGAGGAGGTAAGTTCGAGACTTGACTGCAGTGAATCAATGGATGTCGTATACCTGGACTTCTCCAAAGCATTTGACACTGTACCGCATAAAAGTAAAATATAAATTTTTGCAGATGACACTAAACTGTGTAAAGTAACACAGAAGAGGACAGTATACTGCTACAGATGAATCTGGGTAGATTGGAGGCTTCGGCAGATAAGTGGCAGATGAGGTTTAACACTGACAAATGTAAGGTTATGCACATAGGAAGGAATAATGCAAGTCACCAGTACATACTAAATGGTAAAACACTGGGTAACACTGACATGGAAAAGGACCTAGGGATTTTAGTGAGATGGTGAGTCAGACAGCTGCTGCCAAGTCCAATAAGATAATGGGTTGCATCAAAAGAGGCATAGATGCCATGATAAGAACATAGTCCTGCCACTTTACAAATCACTAGTCAGACCACACATGGAGTACTGTGTACAGCTCTGGGCTCCTGTGAACAAGGCAGACATAGCAGAGCTGGAGAGGGTTCAGAGGAGGGCAACTAAAGTAATAACTGGAATGGGTGGACTACAGTACCCAGAAAGATTATCAAAATTGGGGTTATTCGCTTTAGTAAAAAGACGACTGAGGGAGATTTAATAACTATGTATAAATATATCAGGGGTCAGTACAGAGATCTCTCCCATGATCTTTTTATCCCCATGACTGTGACTGTGACGAGGGGACATCCTTTGCTTTGGAGAAAAGAAGGTTTTTACACAAACATAGAAGAGGATTCTTTACGGTAAGAGCAGTAAGACTATGGAACTCTCTGCCTGAGGAGGTGGTGATGGCAAGTTCACTAAAAGAGTTCAAGAGGGGCCTGGATGTATTTCTGGAGGGTAATAATATTACAGGTTATAGTTACTAGAAAGGGGTGGTTGATCCAGGGAGTTATTCCTATTGCCTGAATGGAGTCGGGAAGGAATTATTTTCCTCTAAAGTGGGGAAAATTGGCTTCTACCTCACAGGGGTTTTTTGCCTTCCTCTGGATCAAGTTGCAGGATAAAAGGCTGAACTGGATAGACAGATGTCTTTTTTCGGCCTTATAAACTATGTTACTATGTTACTATGTTTATAAGGTCAGAGATCACAGATAAGGAGCCTGTCAGCAGTGGCGTATATAGAGAAGTAATGGCCCCATAGAAAGGATCAAACCTGGCCCCCCACATAGGACAGTAGGGTTTCTGCCTAAACCCTTTTCAATGACCCTCGGGCCATTTTTCCACTGCTTCATTTGCTAAAAGTTTTCACCTCCAGTAGAAGAGGATATAATCCCAACTAAGACTGAGCCCCCTCTTACTCTGGGCCCCATAGCAGTCCCATAGTCTGCCTCTATGGTAGTTACGCCCCTGCCTGTCAGCTACCGCCCTGACAGAGCAGAGAGAAAATTCTAAACAAGCTACTAGATAAACTAAAAGCAGTGCAGGGAGATTGGCTCAATATCGTTAATAAAGACAAATTTAAAAAATGATTTTTAGATCTAAATGAGTACAATGAATAAATAATAATAATAATCTTTTTCAATAATGAAAAAGAAATGGCCACCAAAGGTGTACATAGCCTTTAAGGTGACAGATTGGAGCATGGTGAGGAGTAGATGGTGGTCTACAGTGTGAAATGCTGTACAGAGATCATGAAGAATTAGTAGAGAACAGTCTCTATTGTATTTAGCTATCAGGACATTTTTCAATTTGGTGAGGGCAGTTTCTGTAGAATGTAGAGAGTGGAAACCAGATTGTGAGGGGTCAAGGAGTGAGTTAACAGAGAGATAATGTTGAAGTGAGAGTTGACCAAGTGTTCCAGGAATTTAGAGATGAAGGGAAGATTGGAAACAGGTCTGTAGTTAGTTAGGCAGGATGGGTCAAGAGAAGGTTTTTTTCTTTTATTTAGTAATGGGGTTATGACTGAATGTTTAAAAGAGTAGAGGAAGATACCAGAAAAGAAACAGAGGTTAACATTTTTAATTAGATGGGCAGTGAGAACTGGGGAGAAATACTGGAGGGGGTGTGTGGGAATAGGGTCAGTATTGCATATGGTAGGGCAAGAAGAAAAGATGATCTTGGAAACTGGGTTGAATGCGAAAAGTGAACCAGAGGAGGTGGGTTAGGGAAGGTGATCGATGACACTTGGTGGTTTAGAGCTAATTTCATGCTGGATATTTTCAATTTTGTATGTGAAGTAGACTACCAGAACTTCAGCACATACAGTGCCTTGCGAAAGTATTCGGCCCCCTGGAACTTTTAAACCTTTTGCCACATTTCAGGCTTCAAACAAAAAGATATAACATTTTAAATTTTTGGTGAAGACTCAACAATAAGTGGGTCACAATTGTGAAGTGGAACGAAATTTATTGGATCATTTAAATTTTTTTGTAACAATAAAACTGAAAAGATGGGTGTGCAAAATTATTCGGCCCATTTACTTTCAGTTCAGAAAACTCACTCCAGAAGTTCATTGAGGATCTCTGAATGATCCAATGTTGTCCTAAATGACTGATGAAGATAAATAGAATCCACCTGTGTGTAATAAAGTCTCCATATAAATGCACCTGCTCTGTGATAGTCTCAGGGTTCTGTTTAAAGCACAGAGAGCATCATGAAGACCAAGGAACACACCAGGCAGGTCCGTGATACTGTTGTGGAGAAGTTTAAAGCTGGATTTGGATACCAAAAGATTTCCCAAGCTTTAAACATCCCAAGGAGCACTGTGCAAGCGATCATATTGAAATGCAAGGAGTATCAGACCACTGCAAATCTACCAAGACCCGGCCGTCCCTCTAAACTTTCATCTCAAACAAGGAGAAGACTGATCAGAGATGCAGCCAAGAGGCCCATGATAACTCTGTATGAACTGCAGAGATCTACAGCTGAGGTGGGAGAGCCTGTCCATAGGACAACAATCAGTCGAGCACTTCACAAATCTGGCCTTTATGGAAGAGTGGCAAGAAGAAAGCCATTTCTCAAAGATATCCATAAAAAGTCTCATTTACAGTTTGCTGCAAGCCACCTGGGAGACACACCAAACATGTGGAAGAAGGTGCTCTGGTCAGATGAAACCAAAATCGAACTTTTTGGAAGCAATGCAAAATGATATGTTTGGCGTAAAAGCAACACAGCTCATCACCCTGAACACACCATCCCCACTGTCAAACATGGTGGTGGCAGCATCATGGTTTGGGCCTGCTTTTCATCAGCAGGGACAGGGAAGATGGTTAAAATTGCTGGGAAGATGGATGGAGCCAAATACAGAACCATTCTGGATGAAAACCTGTTGGAGTCTGCAAAAGACCTGAGACTAGGACGGAGATTTATCTTCCAACAAGACAATGATCCCAAACATAAAGCAAAATCTACAATGGAATGGTTCAAAAATAAATGTATCCAGGTCTTAGAATAGCCAAGTCAAAGTCCAGACCTGAATCCAATTGAGAATATGTGGAAAGAGCTGAAAACTGCTGTTCACAAACGCTCTCCATCCAACCTCAAAAAGTTCGAGCTGTTTTGCAAGGAAGATTGGGCAAGAATTTCAGTCTCTAGATGTGCAAAACTGATAGAGACATACCCCAAGCGACTTGCAGATGATTACAGCAAAAGGTGGCACAACAAAGTATTAATGCAAGAGGGCCGAATAATTTTGCACACCACACTTTTCAGTTTTATTATTACAAAAAAAGTTTAAATGATCCAATAAATTTCGTTCCACTTCACAATTGTGACCCACTTGTTGTTGATTCTTCACCAAAAATTTAAAATGTTATATCTTTTTGTTTGAAGCCTGAAATGTGGCAAAAGGTTGAAAAGTTCCTGGGGGCCGAATACTTTCGCAAGGCACTGTAGGTGTGTAATAGGCACCTGCACTGTTGAGCAGAGAAGGGGTAAAAAATGAGTTTATTTTTTTGCTTATTGGATAATGAGGAGATCATGAAGGAGATAATTTCATTATTAGAAATGAGCAAATCTTCAAAGATTCGCTTCGGCGAATATTCAACAAATTTATAAAAAGATTTGTTCTTAATATGAATGTATTCGGTCGAAGTTGCATTAAAAAATAACCGCTGTTCTGCGAGCATTCCTGCACAAATTACGAACATACAGTCTAAGCATTGTTAAAAGTACGCAACTGAACTGAATACGTAAGCATTAGTGTACAAAGTGCGTACGAATCCTTAGCGTACTATTGTCTCGCGATTGCGTCATACGCACGACGCTAGGCCGTGGCGTACGGTCCTCAGAGGCAGTCCATATGATCTAGAAAAGTAAGGTGCTCACTGCTAGCTATCCGGCTAAGTGCATAATTTACCAAACACCATACAATAAGTGCATAATATGACACATTGTAGTACCTGAAAAAGAATACACGCAATGGGCTAAAGTGCTTGAACGTTGCTGAACCTGTAAAAACATTATTGCTAAAATACTGCAAAGACATAATTATGTAAACATTTTAGTGCAATCAGTTTCACATTTGCAAGCATGATAGGCTCAGATATACGTTTGAGTCTCTTTTCTTGGCTGCTTAGCATAGAACACTGGAATACATAGTCCAAAATTCAATTGTAATCCTCGTGAGGTAATTTTGTAATCCAAACAGGTAACGTGTAATCCACATGGATAATATAAAATAGCAGGAAATATTTTTCTGAGAACCCTTTTTGCAAAGGGGGCTCCCCAATAACCTGAGAAGGGGGAAAAAAGGAAAATAGGCACACTTAGGCGCAACTGGGAATTTTCTGCAGAATGGGGGGAGTCCTGACAAGCCATGACCATCTCGATGAGAGTCAAATGGGGGCAATAAAAACAAGATAAAAACATGTGCCAACTAGCTCTCACCCGTCAGGTGCAGGCCATGTTGTGGCTCCCATATGTCCAGACCATGATGAGGTGTCCTTTAAGTCAGCAAATTTTAGAAGGGTTCCTCAGATGAGGGACCTGAAGTCCTCCTTGCTGCTACTGCTGCTGAAGGACATAAGAGGACGCTCCTGTCTCCTGTTGGCCATGCTGGCTGCTGTTGTTGAGCTCCACTGCCCTCTGCTGGTTGAATTGGGATTTGACTGGGTGGTCACACTGTTGAGCGCTGCAGTGACTTGAACCTTGACCTTTCTGGATCCTCCGGCTGGGACAGCAGGGGTAAGTATTTCTGGCTGCAGTGGTTCAGGCAAGGCTGCTGTCAAGGAAGAACCACCAGCTCCCCGGGCTGCTGCCATTTTCCACGGTAGCTGGTACTTGATCACCGTGGGCTGGAAAGTGAAGAATGAGGTAGTCAGCTGTCCCAGGTGAAAGAGCTGTGGTGGTGGTGGTAGCACTGGCAAGCCAGGAAACAGAAGCTCCAGCTGTGGTTGTAGTTTCTCTCTGAAATGGAGGGTGCCATCTGCTGTCTCTTGTAGACAGCGCACACGTCCTGCAGCTGGCTGGTCCTCCGGCCAAACTTATGCTGGTGATACAGGGACCAGGGGCTTTGACAATAACTAGTGTTGAGCGAGCATGCGAGTTCGGCCGAGTATGCCTACGTCGGGTGCACTCGGTGTGACACACTAGTAAACGGATCCGTCCCCATTGACTTGCATTGGGGTCATGGCGGATCCGTCCTTACCTTTCCCTGCAGCTCCCTCCTCCCGTCCAGCAGGTGGCGCTGTGGTAAAAATTACCACTCTGCCGTCTTCCTGCTGGAGCAGGTCGGGAGCTTCCAGGGAAGTTAGGTATGTCTCTGTGTGTTTTTTTTTTAATTTGGGGCTCTTCCGAGCGGGGGGTGCCTGGTTTACTCCCATAGACTTCAATTATGCTTGGGTGCTCGGCCGAGCACTCAAGCACCCCTGAGTACTTGGCCAGAGCACCCGAGCACCTTAGTGCTCGATCATCACTAACAATAAAGTTAACCCGGTAGCAAAGGGGACTTTCAGGTATACCATAAGGGTATATTGGCCTGATCCCCCACGTATAGGGTGTGACGGGTTTGGGGCAGGTAAGGCCGTTTGATAGACCTGCGGCACACGAAATACTCCTCGCTGTCCTCGTCGTCTGCAAAGAAGCCACTGCCTCTCTCCACCCAAAACCAGATGACGGTTCCTTTGCGACGTTCCAGCGTAGGGTCTCCCGGTCTCGGATGGTCAAGCACTTGGATGACCCAGTCCTCCACCGCTTTCTTATAGTCCCATAGGGTCTGGGCGTGGGCTGTCAGGGCTGCAGACACAATGGGATTCTGCCGCATGGAAGGTGTTCTCCTCCTGGGCGGCGGAGTGGATGCTCCAGTCACCTCTGCCGCACCAGCAGGCACGGTGGACACGGTCTCGGAGTCACTTGTGCCACTTTGATCTCTTCGGGCCTCTCCAGTGGTTCAGGGTCGCTATTCCACACCATCTCTCCCCACTTTGGACATAGTTGGTGTGCCATGCTGTCTTGTTGTTCACCACTGGCTTGAATTGGAGAGGAGGGCGGAGTAATGAGGGAGGAATCTTCACTCCCTATACTTGCAATAGATAGTTCCTGGTGGGCCGGGCTGGTTTTTCCCGCTTCTGGGAAGGGGGGTCATATCATCACTTTCCCGCTCTTTAGGGGATGTATCGTCATTTTCACGCTTCTGGGGGCCGGGGGGCAAGAAAAATGCATACGTAGCGTTAGCGTACAAAATTTTAAGATTCGTACGAAGCAAATCTGAAAGAATCCAGTTTAGCTTCGGAGTAGCAAATAAGGAGGATTTGTAACGAATATACGAAGAGGTGAATAGATTCACTCATCTCTATTCATCATGGTGGTATATGAGTTTTTCACCATTCATTCTGGTATATGAGTTTTTTGTTCAGCACGCCTGGGGCATCACTGGAGAAAGCGAGTTTGAGGTGTGTGCCACGGTTTCTTTTGTCTTATTTTGGAGTTTCTGAGTGTCGACGGCGCTTCTGAGGGTATCAATATGTTTTGCAGCCAGAGCAGGACAACGGAGGGAAAAGATTGGTTACGATGACTGTACAGTGTCCATAAGTTTATGAGGGTCAATGACATGCAGATTGCTGAATGTGTGATAAGTTGGAGTTTGTTGGGATGGATGAGAATTTGGGATAGTGAAGGAGAGAACGTTGTGGTCAAACAGTAGAAGAGGAGAGTTATTAAAGCCTGAAACCGAGCACAGCCAGAAGACCAGGTCAAGTGTGCTAGCATCTTTATACACTTGTGATTTAGACAGTTGTGAAAGGCCAAGAGAGGAGAATATATCTGGAAGCTGGGAGATAGGGAGATAGGGATGTCTATGGGGATGTTAAAGTCACTGAAAATGAGAGTTGGTACTTTTAAGGACAGAAAGTATGGCAGTCAGGCAGCAAACTGATCAAGGAATTGGGTGGTTGAGCCAGGGCTATTCTCCGGGAGAGAAGATGTGGACCTCAAAAGATGGGAAAGAGAGTGATGGTACTGGAGAATGACAAGGAAAGTGTATTGTGGGGAAAGAAGTAAATTGACTCCACCACCATGTCTGCTTTCAAGTCTGGGGGTATGAGATATAATGTAAGCCACCATAGGAAAGAACCACAAGGGAAGCAGTAAGAAATAAGTCATGAATGTCAGGGTGTTTGTTGCACAATGACCGTGGGTTCCAAACTAAAAAATGATAAAGAAGGTGTACGCATGTTAATAAGGTTTTCAGAGTTTTTATGTGAATTGGGAAAGAGGTTGAAGGTAGAAGAGGGCAGACCATGGTTATTCTAGATATTCCATTAAGTTAGAAGTAAAAGTATAAAGAGAAAGAGCAAATGGTTGTTTGATGATTTGAACAGTACTTATTGCAGGTTGAGATGAATCATGGAAGGTGAATAAAGTATGTTTGCTATACATGGATAGAAAAGGAGAGAGGGGCTGATGAGCATAGATGCAAATGCTATGTTTAACTGTAACATACTTGGCGACGACAACACTTTGCCTAAGGTGACCAATGCCCAAATCCCCCTATATTGTGACTAAATTTATAGGGCAATGTGTATTGGTATCTATAAGTAATAAAGCTAGTTTAATCTAATTAACAAATTGACTCCAACACCAGAGCAGTAAAAGATTTGCATAATTAAAACAAACAAATTACGATGGCTGTCTCACTAGGGATTAAACAGTAAAATTAACAACAATAATATCAGACTGCAGTATGAACTACGGCAATCAAAGTGTTAACAGCTTCCACCCAACTGGCTGTGAAGCAGGAACCTGCACAAAGAACCAAGGCTGTTAGCAACAGCCTTTAACCCCCTCAATTGCAGTTATTTCAGAAGTCGTCACTGCAGACTGAAGCCCTAAACCATCTGCCCTCAGAAAATGGGTTAATGACAGATCTATATTTGTACTTAATTGTATAATTGGTAAGATTGAAAAAAGACACAGGTCTATCAAGTCCAACCTATAATCCTACCATGTTTCCAAACCCTAATATTCGGATGTCAATTGCCCCAAATTAAGAGAGCAAAAATTCCTTTTTGACTCCAAATACGGCAAGCAGAATAAATCCCTGGATCAATGTCCCATCTCCAAAACTCTAGTACCAATATATTGGTACCCAGGCCCTTCTTTCTTGTACTTGAGTAAGCATTCACAACGTCCTCTAGCAGATAGTTCCATAGTCTCACTGCTCTTACAATAAGGAATCATAATTTGTGTTGATGGTGAATTCGTACATTGTCATTAGGTCGTTCATAAGCTTTTTTTCACACTAAACAAACCCAATAATCTACTTTTGTTTTCCACATTCGACTACATTTTATGCTGCTTTCAATTCATCTTAACAAAATTTTCCCTCAATTTTGCTTTCAGCCCAGTGAATTAACAGCATAAGGGCTCATGATACACATGATCATTGTTTTTTTTATTGGTCATTTGGGGACCTATTCACCTATTCACTTCAATTGGGCCGCAAAAGATGTGCCGTCCACATCCATATGTCCGTTACGTGGCACCCGCAAAAAAAAAACAGAACATGTCCGATTCTTATCCATATTACGGACAATGATAGGACAGTTTTATAGAGGGCCGAAACATTCACACAATTTTAAGTATCTTCACAATGCGGATCTGCAAAAAATACATTAGTGTTACATCTAGAGATGAGCGAATTGAAACTGACGAGGTGGAATTCGATCCAAATTTCAGGAATTTTTCGATTCGCACCGAATCCGAATTTCCTGATGATTCATGCACGTGTTTGGACACGGAGCAAGGAACATGAGGGAAGGAGGGCTCACCCACAATGCCATGCATGCAGACAATCAGCAGCCAGCCCTGTGATGTCACAGCCCTATAAATACCCTCAGCCATTTTAGATTCTCTCATTCTCCAATGAACTTAGTGCAGGGAGAGATGTTTGCAGGCGCTAGGGAAAGTGTTAGAAAACCTCATCAAATGAAGTGTAGGGAAAGGATAGGGAGGAAAGTATTGAAGCAGAACAGGGTTCAATAGGGGTGTTTAGAGACAGTGTGAGATATGCAAAAAAAAGTGCAACAACAGGGTAATAGGAAAAATTGGTTTCAGTGACTGGGATTCAAAATGGCCATGATACAGCTGCTCATGTCAGGTTTGCCACTGTAATTCCGATTATTGGGGTGTTAACCCTTGTGTGCTGTAGTTACATTTAGTACAGCCCTTTTTTTCTGTTTTAGTGTTGGAAAGCAGAAAGGGCTTATTAGCTGTTGTGTGGTGAAGTGGGAAAATGGCAGGCCTTTGTAGCGTGTATAAGTGGCAAAAAAAAGTTTTATTTGGCATACAGCGCCAAAGTTATTAATTGGCAAACCTACTGACATTTATTAGTGGTGCTTAAAAATCTATTATATGCTCTATGCTGAAGTAGGAAAGTGACAGCCCTTTGTAGCGTGTATTAGTGGCAAAAAAAGTTTTATTTGGCCTACAGTGCCAAAGTTATTTATTATAAAGCCTTCTCTCAGTTATTAGTGTTGCAAAAAAACGTATTATTCGCCTTGTGCTGAAGTGGGAAAGTGACAGCTATTTGTAGCCTGTAGTAGTGGCAAAAAAAAAGTTTTATTTGGCCAACAGCGCCAAATTTATTTATTGTCAAACCTACTTGACGTTTATTAGTGTTGCAAAAAAACATATTATTCACTCTGTGCTAAAGCGGGAAAATTACAGCCCTTTGTAGCGTATATTAGTGGCAAAAAAAGTTTTATTTGGCCTAGAGCGCCAAAGTTATACATAGTAAAGTGTTCTATCATCTATTAGTGTTGCAAAAAAACCTATTATTCGCTATGTACTGAAGTGGGAAAATTACAGCCCTTTGTAGTGTGTACTAGTGGCAAAAAAAAGTTTTATTTGGCCTACAGTGCCACAGTTATGTATTGTCAAACCTACTGGCGTTTATTAGTGTTGCAAAAAAACATATTATTCACTCTGTGCTAAAGCGGGAAAATTACAGCCCTTTGTAGCGTATATTAGTGGCAAAAAAAGTTTTATTTGGCCTAGAGCGCCAAAGTTATACATAGTAAAGTGTTCTATCATCTATTAGTGTTGCAAAAAAACCTATTATTCGCTATGTACTGAAGTGGGAAAATTACAGCCCTTTGTAGTGTGTACTAGTGGCAAAAAAAAGTTTTATTTGGCCTACAGTGCCACAGTTATGTATTGTCAAACCTACTGGCGTTTATTAGTGTTGCAAAAAAAAGTATTATTCGCTCTGTGCTGAAATGGGAAAATTACAGCCCTTTGTAGCATGTATTAATGGCAAAAAAAAGTTTTATTTGGCCTACAGTGCCAAAATTATACATTGTAAAGCATTCTAACATCTATTAGTGGTGCAATAAAAACCTATTATTTGCTCTGTGCTGAACTGGGAAACTTACAGCCCTTTGTAGCGTGTATTAGTTTCAAACAAGTTTTATTTGGCCTACAGCGCCAAAGTTATACATAGTAAAGTGTTCTATCAGCTATTAGTGTTGCAAAAAATGTATTATTCGCTCTGTGCTGAAGTGGGAAAGTGACAGCCCTTTGTAGCGTGTATTAGTGGCAAAAAAAGTTTTATTTGGCCTACAGTGCCAAAGTTATACATAGTAAAGTGTTCTATTATCTATTAGTGTTGCAAAAAAACCTATTATTCGCTCTGTGCTGAAGTGAGAAAACTACCGCCCTTTGTAGCGTGTATTAGAGGCAAAAAAAGGTTTATTTGGCCTACAACGCCAAAGTTATATATTGTCAAACCTACTGGCGTTTATTAGTGTTGCAAAAAAAAGTATTATGCGCTCTGTGCTAAAGTGAGAAAATTACCGCCCTTTGTAGCGTGTATTAGTGGCGAAAAAAGGTTTATTTGGCCTACAGCGCAAAGTTATATATTGTCAAACCTACTAGCGTTTATTAGTGTTGCAAAAAAAAGTATTATTCGCTCTGTGCTGAAGTGGGAAAGTGACAGCCCTTTGTAGCGTGTATTAGTGGCAAAAAAAGTTTTATTTGGCCTACAGTACTAAAGTTATACATAGTAAAGTGTTCTATTATCTATTAGTGTTGCAAAAAAAAAGTATTTTTCGCTCTGTGCTGAAGTGGGAAAGTGACAGCCCTTTGTAGCGTGTAGTAGTGGCAAAAAAAGAGTTTTATTTGGCCTGAAGCACCAAAGTTATATATTGTAAAGCCTTCTCTCATTTATTAGTGTTGCAAAAAAACATATTATTCGCTCTGTGCTGAAGTGAGAAAATTACAGCCCTTTGTAGTGTAAGGGGGCGTGGCAGCAGAGTAAGGGGGCGTGGCAGCAGGGGTCACACACAAACCTTAGTTGGCATGTCCCGGCCCTGTGCGCTCACCTGTCTTCAACCTGCCTCTGTCCTTTTCTGTTCCCTCAGCCAGAGAAGTAATGTATGCTATGGGCTCAGCTCCACTTTACAGCGAGGACGAGCTACTAGAGGACAGTCAGCAGCTACTGGCCAGCCAAGAAGTGGAGGAGACATCCGCAGCTTCCTCAGTTAGGCAGGCAAGTAGTGATGAGGAGAGTGGCGTGGGAGCTAGGGTTGCACGCGGTCAGGCTCCTGACCCACAGACCATTGAGGAGGACATCAGTGACGTGCAGACAGTACTCAATGATGATGATGTAGTCGATCGCACTTGGGAGCCGGGTGAATTAGGGGCTTCATCATCATCAGGAGAAGAGGGTGGCAGCTTGCCCGTGAGGCAGCGGCGGAGCCAGCAAGTCGCTAGCGTGGCCGGGAGTTAGCAGGATGGCAGCAGTGGGAGGTCGGGAGCCAAATGAGCCCGGGGTAGACCACCACTTCACAGGAGCCTACCGGGCCAGAAAGTAGTGGTGCAAGAGGAGCGGCGGTAGCAGGCAGTCAGAATGGAGTTTTGGGGGTAAAATCACGTACTCGGTGGTGTGGCAGTTTTTCGTTAAGCCGCCGGGTGAGGTGAACCTAGCTATTTGTAGAATCTGTGGGAAGAAGGTGAAGCATGGCCAGGGTGCCAATGTTGGCACCACGGCCCTGCATCAACATATGCAGCGTCACCATAAAGTGGCCTGGGAGATCCATGGCTCCAGTGTGGTGGTCCAGCCTTCCGCAGCAGCCACAGCATCACCCAGTGGCGCGCACCCAATTTCAGGCAGTCAAGGCTCCACCACCTTAGCCGAAGGGAGCTGTCTGTCCTTCCCAACATCTGATGCTCCTGCTCCTCCTCCTCGTCAGTGTTTCCGTCAGCAGACAGCAGTATGCGTGTACGCATCCAACGGCGCAGAAGCTGAATGTGCTCCTGGCCAAGTTGCTGATGCTGCACTCCCTCTCTTTCCAAGTGGTGAACCTTTCAGAGAACTGATGGCTTTTGCCGAGCCGAGGTGGAGAGTTCCAAGACGTAATTTCTTTGCGAAACAAGCAGTACCAGCCCTGCACAAATATGTAGAACAGAAGGTGGGACAGTCCTTGAGCCTGTCGGTGTCTGCCAAAGTTCACGGCAGCACCGACGTGTGGAGCTCTAATTACGGTCAGGGACAATATATATCCTTTACAGCCAATGGGAAATGTCGTTCCTGCACAGCCAAAC
>ONZH01002794.1:0-46874 GCA_900303285.1 Rhinella marina
GGACAGACACAGGGATGTCCACCCTTTCAGTAGCTCACGCCCAGACAGCTTCTCCTCCGTGTTGTCACTGAACCAGGGGGCGTGGCCTTGTGTTTAGGGGTGTGGCTTCATGGTGACCGGTGGCATGGCTTCACGTTGGGGGGAGGCTGGACAGTCTGGCTTTCAGACTCCCTGTCCTCTGTCATGCGCAGCGCCTGGATGGACACAGGGATGTCCTTTTGAACAGCTCACTCTCAGACAAGAGGGGGCGTGGCCTGACCAGGTCAGGGGCATGACTTAGTGGGACCTGGAGGTGGGTCTTTTAAGACCTTCTTTTGAGGGTGGCCTGAATTACAGGTTGATGCCATAGTAATTTAGGAGGAAACACAGTGTGTAGCAGTGGAAGAAAACATCTTTTGTTACTACTGAACGGTAAATATGTGAAATTTACATTATATGAGGTAATCATTGATGATGAATTAGTCTAAAACATAAAATATATTTATGGTAACCGGAATACCTCTTTAACAGTGTCATCCACAGTGCTCTGCCCCTTTAAAGCAGACCTACAGCAGTGAACTGGCTGTGTTGTTATGGAAACATGTTGTGTGTGGAGACTAACTGCCTGTGAGCTTCTATTGGCTGATAAGGGTCATGTGACCAGGCTTCTATTGACTAATGCATTTTTTGGGAATATCTCAGGAACGGTACGTCCTAGAGAGCTGAGATCCGTTCTAAAACCTTCCCAGACACCTGTTGTACCTGTGTGCCAAATTTCGTGATTGTAGCTGCGGCGGTGCAGATTCCTTTAGCGGACATACACACACACATACACTCAGCTTTATATATTAGATACCAGTTGTATCGAAGTGCCTCTTCCTTGTAATTTTTGGCAGCACTTGCACTTTATATACAAGTAAATATATGTTTCCTAACAATTTTTCCTCTAAAATCAATTTTATCTTTGGTTTTGGGCGTATTATTGTCATTCTGTAAAAGTGGCGTAATACTCGGACAACATCGTTAACAGCAGCGACTTTGGAGTCCAAGATGCATCCAGACATCCTCCCCATGCTGTTCCCAAACCATTTCAGTGGTGTTTTCATCATTTTCTGACCTTTTCCTATGAACCAGACACCCTCCCCTCTTCAGAGCAGGGGGTGCCTGGTTTAGTGCTCTGGTTCTCCCATTGACTTCCATTGTGCTCGGGTGCTCTGTGGAGCACTCGAGCATCACCTAGTGTTCTACCCGAGCACTTTGGTGCTCGATCAACACTATTCATTAGTAATAGTGCGCGAATCACGGACATTTCTATGCAGAAATCCCGGATGGACATTTTGTTAGGTCCCAAAAAGAGGTCATTTCCAGACACTGCATGACTATCCTGCAATCCAACAGTGGTGGTCATGCTTGTACAGTATTGGAAACTATGTTTTTTTCTATAGTGTGCCTTCACTGCTGGACTGCAGGGTGGTCGTAGCCCCTGGAAATGTGATGAAAAAATCAAGACAGCAAATGAGGCAATATGGACAATCACAATACTTTAGTAAGTGCCTTGTATTAACTTTACTGATAAATGTCATTTGCTGAATTGAGACAACCTCATTAAAGGTGAGTGAAGTTTTGTATATATGGTATATCAACTTACCCAGCTACACCTTGGTCTGGTACATTAAGGAACTCCAAATTGTGGTCAGAGGGAGTGCGGCTTTTCATAATAGCAGTCTGTCGAGGTATAGCAGCTGTAGGTGGAGCTCTACTCTGTTTCTTGGCTTGAGTGTAAGTTGGGTTTCTTGTTTTTCCTGCATTGAACTGGGCAGCCCCATTTCTATGAAATCCTTTAAAAACATTTGGAATTCTATTATTACATAGACGTAAGATTGTAGATAATAGTACGATAAAGTTGTAAATGTTTGTCTAAAAATCACCTGGAGGTGAAGGAGCTGGACGATTTGGAGGTTGTCTGTGTCCACGGTTTTGGAGTCTTTCCTTTCTTGTAGGTTCTAGGTATGAAATCATGTTATGTTAATAAAGTGTTTCATGATAAATTTATTTTCTTTTTTGTTTTCACATATACACATACTGTACTGTTAAAGCGTAATTCTGGTGTTTTTAATCCTCATTAAAAATCTAAATATCTTCATAACTGTACTGACCCACAGACTAAAGGCCCTTTCACAAGACCGAATGCCCTGTCTGAGACAGACTGTCCGTCTGCGTCTAAGTCTGTATCACACACTTGCATATACACTACACACTGCACAGACTGCCCCTAGTTTGGGGCTAGCATTTTGTTGCTGAATAACCAATTAATCGCTCTCTGCTACACTGTACCAGGTCCTCCTATATTGTGTTTCATCAAGGTCTCCGCCTATCACCGCTCGCTCCCTCCTTACAGCAGAACCCATATTTTAGGGTATTATGTGGGTTCATTGGGGTCATTTGAGTATTTAAGAGGGCCCGGGGTCTGCTGTACTTGTGATAGGATTGATACTGAGTATAAGGTGCATTACATTAATAATACAAACCATATAAATCAATTGCAGATACCCCCTGTTGCACTGGGGTACTGCATATGACTATAAACAGGGGGTGGAATTTCTCAAAAATGGTGTAAAGGAAAACTGGCTGAGTTGCCCATAGAAAATCAGATTCTATCTTTAATTTTCCAAAGGAGCTCTGGAAAATGGAAGGTGCAATCTAATTGGTTGCTATGGGCAACTTTTACACTAGTTTTGATATATTATCCCTAGGTTTCCTTGTAGCCTAACCATGGAGACACATTGGTCTGCATAGTGGCCGTAGAAACAAAACAGTAAGATTTATTTACATAACATTTAAATTAAAATTTATACATATGTACGTATTGTATGTACTGTGGCAATACAACATGTTTAAGCTATATAAATAAAGATTATTGTTAGCCTTTCCTGACCAATTTTTTTGGTGCACTTATATTGGTTCTCATCTGCCCAAACAAATACTTACTGGAATTTTTTGGCAGCCCATCCCCAACACTGATTGTCAGTGTTTTTGCTCCAGGTTTAAGCTGTGCAATGTCTCCTTGTCCCCTCAGGAATGTAATGGTTCGAGTGCCTCCTCCTCCCCAGCCTTCTTTCTTTACTCTAAGCTGTAGTCTGGAGAGAATGCAAGAATTTAATCCTTACTTAAAGGGAACCTGTCATCTCCGAAACACCCCCTGAACTAGAGTAAGCGTTGTATAGTGTAAGTGATGCTGAATCCGAACATGTAAGTTTTATCTTCATACTCACTTGCATTCTGACGCTGTGCTCCCACAAACCTGCAGTAAAATGCACTCAGTGGACTCCAGTGCTCACTCACATAATGGAGAGGACTCAAAGAAGAGTCCTGTCAATGCATTTAATGTAGGTTTGTGGGAGCACAACATCAGAATGGAAGTGAGTATGAAGATAAAACTTACATATTCGGATTCAGCATCATTTACACTATACATCGCTTACTCTAGTTCAGGGGGTGTTTCGGTGATGACAGGTTCCCTTTAAATAAAAGCAGATGCTGTTGCAGGCTGTCTTTATTTATTATTTATTTTACTTACTTATGTAGCACTGACATTTTTCCACAGTGCCCCAATGGGGCTCACGGTCAAAGTTTCCTATCATTATGTCTTTGGAACGTGGGAAGAAACCGGAGTACCCGGAGAAAAACCCACGCAAACACAGGGAGAACATGTAAACTCCATGCAGATGCTGCCCTTGGTCAGATTCGAACCTAGGACACCGTGCTGAGTCTTGTTGAAAACAAGTCAACACCCAAAATATGAATAAATCCAAACCACACTTCAAATATAAATGCATTGCTATTATGACATGATTAAAAGTATGCACAAGATACAAGACTTGCAGTGAAAAAATGAATCTGACACATCAGCTAACACCATCCCCCAAGGTATGGTCAGTATGTATGAACTAAGGTAATACACAATCAATAATGAAGAAAATGCTACAGTAAACCAAAAATCAAACCCTTATAATACCCTTTGCAAGCATGTCTTCTTATCCCCAAGAAGAAGCTGGGTGAAACGTCACTATCTCCTAAGTGCTTTGGTCTGTACTTCCTTTGCGGGAACGCAAGATCACAAATAGTGCCATGCAGACAGCCAATAAGCCAGCCCCTGTGATGTCACAGCCCTTTAAAAGCCTCATCCTGCACAGTCTCCACCATTTCACTGTGGGTTGTGCATAGGGAGAGAAGTGCTACGGACAGTCTTGCAAAAGACTTTTAATTGTGGAATATTGGATAGGGAGATTGCAGTGACAATGAAGAGAGATCCTACGGAGAGTTTTTACACACTGTAGGGAGAGAGTATGGAATCTGCAGGCACAGTGCAGCGACTGTAATCTGAAGCTGAGGGGATCCAAAGGGCACAGAGCTATCTAAGTAAACAGTGTTCTACTTGGTTAATAGATAAGCAATTTTACTAAGCCTGGATTCTCGAATTGGGGTGAAAAAGCTGTCTATTTTACTGTTTAATAGATCAGCAATTCTATTAGGCTTTGCTTCTCAAATTGGGTACCTGTATGTACCTTGTTGATATCACAGTTTATTTTACCATTCTTCTGATCAATCAGAAGAACTGAAAAATGAAACACACAATGGATACTGTCTTTGAAGCATCCATAAGGCCTGTATGACATGGTCAGTATTTTGCATCAGGATTTCATCATGATTTGGAAGCCAAAAGGAGGAGTAGGTCCAAATTATAAAAGACATGCAAATATTTCCTTCAAATGTCATCTCTGTTTTGGACGTACTCCTGTTTTTGCCTTACAAATACTGATTAATTACTGACCAAATACTGACTGAGTGAAGGCGGATGCTCAAAAGACAAGTTCAGTTTTACGTTTTAAAGTGGTTTTCGATTAACAAAGTCTCACAGGACTTGGCAAATAACTAACTTCGCCTCATTGGAGGCCGTACATTTTAATACTGTACGGAGACTGATCTTCGTACAGCAATAATACAAAGTTTTGAGCGAAGCAACTTCGGATGTAGCATTCGAAGCCCACTTCGTTCATCACTATTTATCACCTATCCTGTGGACAGCTTGTGTTTGGTGGAAGGAGAAATATGAGCAGTAAACAGATGACCTGCAGGGGTGTTGGTATTGTTGATTTATCCTAGGAAATCCTGGAGAACCCCTTTAACATAATATAAATTAAAATATGAAAACTGGCAGAAAGTAATTTTCTAGTTGTATCTCTTAATTTTCATGCTTTGTTGTAAGGCATAACCTGCCACCACAACCAGTATTTTTAAAGAAGTGGGTGTTTCCTGTGCCTTACTCTATAGACTGTGCTAATCATGCAGTGATTGATCTCTGTGTTTATTAACATTCATTCCATATTTTACATATAACATAAGTTTACATATTACATAAGTTACAACAATGACAATCTGTTGTCTTACGTGTCTGTGAAGTTCAGGGCTAGTTTACGCTTGGTCATCTCCTCGTATCTTTTGCACAACAGACTAATAAGTTCTGTTTTGAACACGGATTCTAGAAGGGTGTCATGATCTGTCTCATGTAGAATGAAAAAGTCATCCTGGCGTGTGCTGGTTATAAGCAAAACAACAAATGAACATAAAAAACAGTTTGTGATTTGGGTTTTGGTATAAATACAGGAGTGAGCATGTTTGTTTTATGGAAAATAAGACTAAATCACAATATACCATAGAGTGTATACATTGTTTTATGTAATAAAGCTCCACTTTAAATAACAATGGTTATATAGATAAGGCTACTTTCACACTAGCGGCAGGGGTGTCCGGCAGGCTGTTCTGGCAGGTGAACAGCCTGCCGGATCTGTGCTGCCGCTAGTGCACGTCTGCAGCCTGAACTACGCTCCGTCCTCATTGATTATAATGGCGGTGGGCCGGAGTTCCGGCCACAGCACGACAAACATGCCGAGGGGAGGCCGGACTAAAATTACGACATGTTGTAATTTTAGTCCGGCCGCCTCTCGGGATGTCTCCTGTGCTGTGGCCGGAACTCCGGCCCACCGCCATTATAATCAATGAGGACGGAGCGTAGTTCAGGCCGCAGACGTGCACTAGCGGCAGTGAACAGCCAGCCGGACACCCCTGCCGCTAGTGTGAAAGTAGCCTAACAGATGCAATATGGTTAACGTTTTCCCGATTTTAGTTAGCTCACTTTCTTTTTTCTGGTGTAGAAGATATTTTCTTTTGCTAGCTGTCAACAGGGAGATCTGCTTTCCTAAGGCCAGTTTCTACAAAGTGTATTCTCTGACCCTCACTACAAATGCAAATCATGGCCCAATCTTATGGTAGGTGAAACCTGCCGAAATTAAAATGACAAAACCTAAAGTTATAATTAAAATAATGTTATTTTAATCTTATCTAAAGTCTGCAAAATGCATGCCAAAATGAAAAAGAAAATTCAATTCCTCCATTAGAATTTTCTTTTGCAACTCCAGCATGGGTCATATGTGTCAAAAATAAAGGTAAAAATACATTTTTCTGTTAAAAATTTCTACTTTAAACAGTGGGATAATCATGTCACTGTCATAAATCAAATGAAAATCCTGATTTAACATTTAATGTAGAACACTTTTTTTAATGCCAAAAATAAATGTAAAAATAAATAGCCTATTTCATTTTAAATTTCCACTTTGTCAATTAATTATACTCTTCCTATAGTGTTTTTTCATGTCAAAATCATAACTCAAATGAAAACACCAAGTAGAAGCTGAAAACGATAGAATGAGATTTCAATGTAATCTCTTGCAGGCATTTTCCCAAAAGAAAGTCAAATGAAAAAGAAAGCCCGTTTGAATTTTCCTTTTAACATTGTCCTAACATTCAAATTCATTTACATGACTAGTACAGTAATGCTGTTCTTGACTGAACAGACAGTGACTCTATATGTCTACTAGAGGGTGCTCTGCTTCTACACATTTCCAACAGCTAACACACAGCTGCTGATCAGATCAAGTTTAGAATTCTAATAGATGACACTGTGATAATTGTAAAGGATAAGATTAAGAACCTAAAGGCCCTTTTAGACGGGCCGATTCTTCTCCCTGCCCGAGCGCCGATCAGCGATATCGGCGCTCGGGCAGGGAGCCTTTACACGGCCCGACGAATCGAGCGCCCGGCCGCACGAGTGATCGCTGTATCGCTCGTGCGGCCGGGAAGCTCCATACTGTCAGGCGCACATCGCCTGTTTACACAGGGCGATGTGCGCCCGACAGATTGGATCTTTTGGTTTCTACAAAAGATCCAATCAGCCGACGAACGAGCGTTTTGCTCGTTCGTCGGCTGATTAGGGCCACTTTTACACGGGCCGATTATCGGCACTAGCGTTCCTAGGAACGATTTTTCGGCCGATAATCGGCCCGTGTAAAAGGACCTTTATAAACTTTTTAAACACTGAATTATACTACGATTATAATCATCAACTCTGCTGCCCTGTTAATCCCCTAAATGCCCTGGTACCTAATCGCCCGTGGCATCTATGGGGTTAATCCACTCTGCCACGCTTAAGTACATTCCCATATAAGTACATATATGCGTTTATATGGAAATGTAAACGGAAAAGCTATTTATATTTGCATTTATTTTCGCCACATATGACCCACGCTGGAGTTGGAAAAGAAAATTCAAATGGAAGAATTTAATTTTTTTTTTTTTTTTTTGCATGCATTTTGCAGACTTTAGATGAAATTAAAATATTAAAACATTATTTTTAGAGATGAGCGAACGTGCTAGTAACGAGCACTGTATCGCTCGGCTCCCTTGCGCTCGCATGGGTGCAGGCAGCCGCTTCCGTCGGGTGAGGAGGATATTTTTTATGAACAAGTTGTCCAATTTTTTAGGATCAGGGAGTTTCTTTAACTAAATAAGATGACAAATCTTTTAGAACATGTCAATGACCACCCAGATGACCATCCCCCCTGGGAGGGAGGAAGGTCAGTTATGAAATTCATAGAGATGTGGTTCCAAGGTCTCTGAGGAATGAGCAAGGGGCAAAGTAGACCCGCAGGACATCTCTTGGGTACCTTGGCACTTGCGCAAACATTACATGCAAAGACAAAGGCAACCTCATTGCGTGACCAAGTAGGCTACCAGTACTCTCTGAAAACCAAGGAGGAAATTTATTAAGACCACCATTTTAGACGCCGGTCTTAAAAAGCCCCTGTGCTGGCGATGGATCTTCCAAAGTTATGTAGAGGTGCGGTCTCCCTTGCTGGCTTAAATTTAGACCATTTTCTATGCCTTCAACAGGCCTATCTCCTTCCTTGCCCATGCCATGCTCACTTTTTTCTACCTGGCGTGAGCGGAGTGCATCACACACCACATCTGGAAGTTATAGGCTATACATACCTCCATATGTGGAAGCTATAGGCAACACGTATGTTGAGGTGGAGCTGCTCAGTAGTCTGTTTTCACTTTTTTATTCTGCAATATTTTCTTATGCCTTTGTTTATTATACTGTATATGTGGGTTTCTTTGCACATTGTCAATATGATGTTATGTAATTGTGTTGTTTTGTGTTACTTGGTCCTAATAAAACTATGAAAAGGGTTGTCCAAGTTATGAAAAAAAATATATAGCACTGTAAATCCGATGGGCATCAATATATAATTAAGTTAAGCAAGTTAGACAAAAAATATATTTCCTCATTTCCCTGGTTCTCTTCTAGCCTTTGTTTACATGCAATAACAACAATCTCTGCCCCTCCCCCTTCTCTGCAAAGGGAGTGAATACAAGTCTGCCCTGAGTGACATGTCTGCCTGCTAGGATACTCAGCAGCATGTTGTATGTGTAGGACTACAAGTCCCAGCTGTACAATGACACTGCTGATACACACAGGATCTTCACCCTACCTGTTCTTGTGCAATACTCTACAGACCTTCTCTAGTCTGTCAGCTCCGGTGCCCAGCATTTGTCTCCTCACTGCCTGCAGCTACTCAGTAAAGCCTTCAGCCCTGAGTCTGTGCTGGCTGAAGAGGTTAAAACTTTATCTGAAAAAATCCATGGAGAGAGAAGCAGCATCCGGCCGTGCAGGGGGGCGTGGCCAGCACAGTGACGTCTCGTGTATAGACACTTATCTGATCTCTCAGGCTTGTGCACGAAACATTAGCAGAGCAGGGAGAGAAGCTGACATCACAGGTCATGTGACCCTCAGTGAAATCTGAGAAAGGAGCAACTGCAGATAAAGTAATTGCATTAAAAAACCATTACATTTGTCTAGTTAGAAACATACAAAGAACAAAATAATAACTTGGACAACCCCTTTAATCCTCTAGTACTCCTTTATGGCATTTAGAAGTGTCAGAATTATTACAGCATTATTACTACTGTAGGCTGTTTGTAAACCATTGCCACAATTTACTAGTCTGACATTAACATGGATTAGTAAAGTATTATATATTTTACTTTTACACTATTTGTGGTATTAGTGCTGCTTGGTGTTAGTATTGATTCTTCTCGTACACCATTGTGTGTACAGTGTCTGCCCATCGATGCACAGGTGTTGTTTCAATTCTAGTTTTGACACAAAATTGACTTTGTGTGCCTATACAATTCTAAAATTATACAAATATTTTCAACATTTATTTCTGAGTATATAAAAAAAGGTGGGAAAAGTGGTCTAAGTCATGGTGCAATTGTGCAGGTCCTCTTGGAAGACATAAAAATGAATTTAAACAAACAATTCCAAAGATATCATATTTCTTAAGAGGTGAGAAAAATATGAATAAATGAACACATGTGGCCAATTTACCTGAATATAAGTAAGAAACCTCTTGCATACCTTAGAGAAATACTCTTAACAGAAGGGATTTCAAGTTTCTTCTTCAGCACCTCCTTTATCTGGCCTTTTTCTGGTCCCTTCTTGACTTTCTCACGCCCAATCAAGTAGATGTATTTGGGAGTGGTGATTAGATCTCTCTTGATTGACTGGCAGTACAGAGAAGATTGTATATTAACTGAAGACATGGTCTGTCTATATTGTGCCACTGTGTATCATTATACATTTACATTTGTCACAATGCAGTCAGGCAGGTAACATTCTCTTGGCATTTGTCAAACACAAACTTTACTATCGGTTTGCCAGATAGGCATGATTCCTCACTCCACAAAACACATTTTTCTAGAAATGCTCTAGAGTCCAGTGGCATCCCATCTTATGCTTGGCATTGTTCTTGGTGATGTACAGCTTCTTTCACATTTGCGGTACAGCTCTCCAGCAGGCTGTTCCAGCAAAAATGCTGGAAATTGGCCTGAAAAAAAATATTGCATACAAATTTTTTTTCCATATTTGCCGGGTAGCGGCAGGATCTTTGCTGGAACTTATTATAGTCAATGAGGCCAGGGGGCGTTAAGGTAATATCCTGCAATGCTGGATCCGGGGAACTCCAGCAGGCTGTTCTCCACCGGAACAGCCTGTCAGAGAGCTGTGCTGCAAATGTGAAACTAGCCTAAAGCTTGCCCATGCCATGAAGCTCCCCGAGCACAGTTCGTATACTAATGCTAATGGCAGGATGTTTGGAACTGTGCATTATGTGCCTTTGCACTCAGCGACCTGGCTCTGTAACCTTACATGATCTTCCACTTCTTGTGGGTGAGTTATTATTCCTAAACACTTCCACCTCAAAATAATTCTACCCACTGTGGATTTTGAAGTATTTAGGAATGAAAAAATGTCATGAGCTGACTTGTTGCAATGTGGACATCATATTAAAATGATCTAGATCTTCCCAGGTAATTATAGACCAGTCAGATTAACTTCCATTGTTGAAAAATGTTTGAAACTTGTGTGTCTCTATTGTCTGAAAGCTATATTTTTTATTTTTCAGGTGACTGTCCCATGAATAGGCTCATTTTTTGAAGGATGGTTTGATTGGTACTACAACTTTTTGACTGCTTGGCATTACACTTTTTTGTGATGTAAAGTGACAATGGCTTTTTTTGGCACAGTTTTTATTAATTTGTTTTATAACGTTCACCTGATGGGGTCTATTATGTGATATTTTCATAGATCCCATCATTATAGATGTCGCGATACCTAATATGTCATTTTTTTTCTATTTTTTGAAACTTGATGTGTGTTTGTTATAGGAAAGGGGCTGTTAGTCCTGGGCATTATGTCATACCTCCTGCTGTGTTATTCCCAGCATCTCCTACCTGCTGCTGTCTCTGTTAGATGGGGCAGGCGAGTGTCTTCCAGACGCGTCCTCTGGCCACGCTGCCTCCTTACTCCATCCCATGCTGGCGTCTCATAGGGTCGTGCGTCTGACGCTTCCTGTCATTTATACTTCCAGGGACGCGTGTTTAAATATCAACTTCCTCTCTTAGGAAATTGCCTGAGCATTGAGTTACTAACAGTAATAGTGAAGGTGTTCAATTCTGATCTTCTGTGTCTCAACCAACTTGATTGACCATTCTGTTTGCTTGACGCCTATATTGACTACTGAGCATGTGTGATCCTCTGCACCATCCTACGACCTGATATTGGCTTTCGAACTCTGGCTTGTTTCTGAGCATGCTTCAGCTTCTGCCTCTGACAATCATCATCATCGTCATCATTATCATCTGCTGTCTTTCCTCCATTCTTCTCTGCAATACCACTTCATCTGCTATTAGACTCAGCTGACATAAACTCTTGCTGTGTTCTGTCCTGTCTCCTGTGTGAGTGATGAACAACACCCTAGGGGTTAGTGAATACCATCCCTTGGTTTATGCCGAGAATCCACACTATCTCTGGTATGACCAGTGGGTCTCACCCTCTGGTCAAAACAGTACATTCAGGTCATGGATTCCGCTGACTCAAAACATGACATGGCCAAAGTCCTATGTGAACTGTAACAACAGCGTACCATTGAGAAGCAAGTAACAACTTATCTCCAGCATGTGACTGCTCGTCTGGATTCCTTGTTTGCGGCTGTACAACATCCACAGACTCCTATGGTCTCAAATGCTACTCCTCCTCTGACTATTACTGCTTCTGAAGCTGGCCCGCATTTGTCTCCGCCTCCTTGATACCGTGGAAATCCCAAGTTCTGCAGAGGATTCCTGAACCTGTGCACGATCCATTTTGAACTTTTACCTTACCAATTTCCTGCTGAACGTGCTAAAGTGACATTTAGGCCCCTTGCAGACGAGCGGGAGACACGCGCGTCTCCCGCAACGCATCTGCAGGGCTGGACTCCCGGCACTGACCGGGATCGCATAGCATCATATTGATTTATGATGCTATGTAACCCTTACAGTACTGGAATGTAATGGATAACAATTGTGAAGTGGAACGAAATTTATTGGATCATTTAAACTTTTTTTTGTAATAATAAAACTGAAAAGTTGGGCGTGCAAAATTATTTGGCCCATTTACTTTCAGTTCCGAAAACTCACTCCAGAAGTTCATTGAGGATCTCTGAATGATCCAATGTTGTCCTAAATGACTGATGAAGATAAATAGGAATCCACCTGTGTGTAATCAAGTCTCCGTATAAATGCACCTGCTCTTTGGATACCAAAAGATTTCCCAAGCTTTAAACATCCCAAGGAGCACTGTGCAAGCCATCATATTGAAATGGAAGGAGTATCAGACCACTGCAAATCTACCAAGACCCGGCTGTCCCTCTAAACTTTCATCTCAAACAAGGAAAAGACTGATCAGAGATGCAGCCAAGAGGCCCATGATCACTCTGGATGAACTGCAGAGATCTACAGCTGAGGTGGGAGAGTCTGTCCATAGGACAACAATCAGCCCAACGCTTCACAAATCTGGCCTTTATGGAAGAGTGGCATTTCTCAAAGATATCCATAAAAAGTCTCGTTTACAGTTTGCCACAAGCCACCTGGGAGACACACCAAACATGTGGAAGAAGGTGCTCTGGTCAGATGAAACCAAAATCGAACTTTTTGGAAACAATGCAAAACAATATGTTTGGCATAAAAGCAACACAGCTCATCACCCTGAACACACCATCCCCACTGTCAAACATGGTGGTGGCAGCATCATGGTTTGGGCCTGCTTTTCATCAGCAAGGACAGGGAAGATGGTTAAAATTGATAGGAAGATGGATGGAGCCAAATACAGGACCATTCTGGATGAAAACCTGTTGGAGTCTGCAAAAGACCTGAGACTAGGACAGAGATTTATCTTCCAACAAGACAATGATCCCAAACATCAAGCAAAATCTATAATGGAATGGTTCAAAAATAAATGTATCCAGGTCTTAGAATGGCCAAGTCAAAGTCCAGACCTGAATCCAATTGAGAATGTGGAAAGAGCTGAAAACTGCTGTTCACAAACGCTCTCCATCCAACCTCAAAGAGCTCAAGCTGTTTTGCAAGGAAGAATGGGCAAGAATTTCAGTCTCTAGATGTGCAAAACTGAAAGAGACATACCCCAAGCGACTTGCAGCTGTAATTGCAGCAAAAGGTGGCGCAACAAAGTATTAATGCAAGGGGGCCGAATAATTTTGCACGCCCCACTTTTCAGTTTTATTATTACAAAAAAAGTTTAAATGATCCAATAAATTTCGTTCCACTTCACAATTGTGACCCAGTTGTTGTTGATTCTTCACCAAAAATTTAAAATGTTATATCTTCTTGTTTGAAGCCTGAAATGTGGCAAAAGGTTGAAAAGTTCCAGGGGGCCAAATACTTTCGTAAGGCACTGTATCTAGGAGAGGCTGAGGCTGTTCGTTTTTGCCAACAAAGTAGGCAGCTTATTTTAAGTGCTGCAGTTTTGGATGAATTACCTATTTGGCTATGTAGAAACTGTACTCAAATCGGGGCTGTCTGCTTGCTTATAGAGAACTCCACCTTATTGTTTGTATTTATATACTGAGGGGATCCATATATCCCATAGGGCAGTGATTTTCAACCAGTGTGCCTCCAGCTGTTGCAAAACTACAACTCCCACCATGCCCTTCTGTAGGCTGATAGCTGTAGGCTGCCTGGGCATGATGGGAGTTGTAGTTTTGCAACAGCTGGAGGCACACTGGTTGAAAATCACTGCCATAGGGGATCCATATAGAGCCCTAACCCCTGACGAAGCCACTGCGCAATCTTTTAGGCTAACTGGCTACAATTTTGGAGTGTATGTATGTATGTGGTTATCAGGGCGAGCACTTCTCAGGCAGGGACAGATGGTAATAATCCAATGTATGAATGCACTAGGGTAAGCGCTACTCAGGTAGGGAGAGACCGCAGCAACCGAATGATTGAGTGCAAGATGGAGTGAATATCCGTATTTAATATAGCGATCAAATCCTCCTTAGATAACTCACTAGCGAGTAATTACAATTGCCTGTGAGGTCTAGAGAGATAGACAGATTGAATTCTCTTTAGTGAATAAGAAAATACAATTATACCAGGGCAAAAACTACTCCTATGAATAGAGGTTCATTGCTAATGTGAACTGTATGAATTGAATACAGTTTTACAAGTCAGTTTTCGACCTCAAGCGGTCTAACTCCCTCCTGCTGCCTGAAAACCAAACATTGGTAAGCACTGGTGATTAGTTCGCAGGGCTTCACACTATACAAACTATATTGCTACAAGATCTATTTTTTGAGGGGCAAGCACCTGTAAAGTTATGCAGGTATTATTGGCTATACAAATTGCCAACTTGTAAGGAGCCTCTGCTTATATCTGGGATATATGGATCCCCTCAGTATATAAATACAAACAATAAGGTGGAGTTCTCTATAAGCAAGCAGACAGCCCCGATTTGAGTACAGTTTCTACATAGCCAAATAGGCAATTCATCCAAAACTGCAGCACTTAAAATAAGCTGCCTACTTTGTTGGCAAAAACGAGCAGCCTCAGCCTCTCCTAGATATATGATAAAACAGGCATGGTTCCTGTATTCTAATCTATAACATTAGGGAAGACTAATTTAAAGCCAGTATCCACATAGAAAGAGTGAAGCTTTTTCCTATGATGGAGAACATGACCTTTTCCAGTGTTCTTATCATCATACATTAAAAAGTGAAATCAATATAAAAATAAAACACACTAGCCAGTTGATAGTTTTAGAACAGTTCTCTTTATTGTTATTTTTTATGTAAAAGAAATAAAAGTTACATTTTAACTACAAGATCAGATATTGAGGGTTTTTTTCTATAATTCAGATGACATTGGTTGAAATAATTATCTCTAGGATACCTCAAGGGGTGATTTACATTAGCAAATTCCTCTGACAAAACACTAAGTTGCCATAGTCCAGGAACAATCTCTGTGATCTCACCTATCCTGAACCTGCCTCTTTCTTTTTCTGCTCCGGAAGTATTGTATGCTGCTGGCTCTGCTTTGCTTGTCAGCCAGGACAAGCTTATTGAGCACAGTTAGCAGCTACTGCCCAGCCCAGATTTGGAGGAGATGTCCGCTGCTTCCTCCTGTAGGTATGCAAGTAGCGATAGTGAGAGTCGTATGGGAGCAGGTGTTGCGAGTGGTTAACGACGCGGCCATGAGACTGGTAAGGGTGACATAAGTGAGGTGCAGACAGTAGTGGATGATGATGTAGCTGATTGCACGTGGGAGCCAGGTGAAGAAGGGGATTCATCATAATCAAGGGGTGAGGCTGGCAGCTTGCCTCTAAGACAGCAGCAGGGTGGCAGCATTTAGCTGATCCAGCAGGGTGCAAACATATCCGTGAGCCAGCAGGGTGGCAGCATTGTGAAATCTGGAGCCAAATGTGCTGGGGGAAGACCATCTACTACTCAGGAGCCTACCTGTCTTGAAACTAGTGGTGTATGGCTTCATAGAGGCAGCGGCATTCAGTCAGCACACAGTGGTAGGGGTAAACTTCCATACTAGCCGGTGTGGGAATTTTTCATTAAATTACCAGAGTACATCAGAGAGGTTACATATATGTAGGATATGTGGGCAGAAGGTTCAGCGCAGCCAGGGTGCCAGTGTTGGCAACACGGCCCTGTGTCAACACATGGAGCATCACCATAAAGTGGCCTTGCAAAACTGTGGCGCTAATGCAGTGGTACAGCCTCACGCAGCAACCGTTACATCTTCCAGTAGACTACACCCCTTCTCCAGCAGTGAAGGCTCCACTACCTCAGCAGAAGGGAGATGTGTTTCCTTCCCATTATCATGCATTTCACCAGAAACCGATCACCAAGGCGATTGCAAAAGTACAACAGTATGCGTGCACTCATCTAACACCGCAGAAGCTGTACGTGCACCTGCCCAAGTTGCTGGTACCACAGTGCCTCTTTTTCCATGAGGTTAACCTTGCCCATTTCAGAGTACTGATAGCTTGTGCTGAGCCAAGGTGGAGAGGCCCAAGCCATCATTACTTCTCTGAAAAAGCTATGCCACCCATGCACACATATGTTGAGCAGAAGGTGGGCCTGTCCTTGAGTCTGTCGGTGTCCGGTACAGTTCACGGCAGTGCTGGCATGTGGAGGCTGTAACTATGGTGAAGGACAATATATGTCTTTTATGGCCTACTGGGTAAATGTGGTTCTTGCCCAGGCACACCAGCAACTTGGCCAGGTGATGGCAGTGCAGATTCCATATTCTCATGCTGTGATTCCGGCGCCAATGTCCACCTCTGCCTTCTCATCATCCACCTTGTCCTTAGCCTCCACTGTTGGCACAGTTCTGAGTGGTCCTCCAGCATACCTCTTATGCAGAGCACGGTGGTGTCAAGCTGTTCTGCACCTGGTGAGCCTAGGTGAACAGAGTCACACCGGGGAGGAACTGCTCTGCATCTTCAACCATGAAATGGAATCCTGGCTGTCTCCTTGCCAAACGAAGATCGGAACCATGGTGACTGATAATGAGAAGAACATTCTGTCTGCACTGACCCATGTACCCAAATTTCACATGTCTTCAATCTCGTTGTCACCCGGTTCCTCAAATCTTCTACTAAACTGCAAGTGCTGTTAAAGATGCACAGAAAACTGTGCATGCACTTCAGCCATTCTTACCCTGCCAAACATACCCTTCTTGAGCTGCAAAGGCAGAATAGTGTTCCATAACATCGCCTCATATGCAACGTTTCCACACGTTGGAAGGCAGAGGAAACAATTTCTTGATGATGCAGGTGGACATGGGTACTCCCCTGAGTAACTTCGACGTTAGCCAGTGGCATCTCATGTGTAACACCTGCCATTTGCTCAGACCCTTTGAGGAGGCCACTTTATTTGTCAGTCACCAGGACTATGGGATGAATGATGTCATTCCACTCCTTCACGTCCTGGAGAAGATGCTGATAAATCTGGCCAGGCAGGGGACAGGAGACAAAGTGCCTAAATTTCACTGTCACCTGAGCCCTTTGGGTGCTGACCTGGCAGAGGATGAGGACATTATCGCCCAGGAATTGTATACAGAAATAGGTGGTTTATCTGCCCAAATGACAGGAGAGGAACAGAAGGAGCAGGAGGAGCATGAGGAGCTGGAGGGTGATGAGGAAGACCAGGTACATGACCTTGACATACCGTGGCAGTATGCAGTGGAGATGGAAGCAGGGAGTTCCTCTGATTCCCTTGTGCAAATGGCCAGATGCATGCTGAGGTGCTTGTGTAGTGACAGCATTATCGCCATTCGGCAGTGGGATGACTACTGGCTCTCCACAATGTTAGACTCTGGACTGGATTACTGGGCAGCCAAACTTAAATTGTGGGTGCAATTGACCGTGTTTGCCCTGGACAAGCTTTCCTGCATGGCCAGTAGTGTGGCATCAGAGTGGGTGTTTAGTATGGTGAGGGTTGTAGTTAACTCAAAGAGAACTCACCTTTCAACACAAAATTTTGAGAGATTAACCTTTATAAAGATGAATCCAGTGTGGTTCAGCCAGGATTTCCACACACCGATGCCTGATGCATCAGACTAGATCATTCTGGCAGTAATGTTCTGACTGAAGTGTGCAGCTACACCAGAACCTTTTTGAAAAATGGCCCGTTTCTTCTGGCCACATGCTTCAGCTACTATTCTGATGCTGCTGCCATGTGCCTGATACCAAACACCTGCTGTCTCTGCTGCCATCTTTTTTTACTGCCACCATCTTGTGCTGTTATGGCGACTGCTATTGCTTCCCCCCCACTCTGTGACAGGGCCACTATGTTGATTCCTCATGATGTTGCCACCCTCCCCACTCTGTAACTGGACCACTATGTTGACTCCTCTCGCTGCTATCACTCTCACCCTTCTGTCACTGGGCCACTATGTTGACCCCTCATGCTGTTGCCACCCTCACAACTCTTTGATGGGGACACTAATGTAATTACATCACAGTTTATTTTACCCTTCTTTTGATCTGTCAGAAGAACCAAAAAACGAAAAACACAACGGATCCAGTCTTTGGAGCATCTATAAGGACTATATCACACAGTCAGCATTGTGCATCGGGATTTGATCATGATTTGGAAGGCAAAAGCAGGAGTGGGTCCAAAACACAGAAGACATGCAAATATTTCCTTCACATATCATCTCTGTTTTGGACCCACTTTTCTTTTTGCCTTACTAATACTGATCAATTACTGACCAAATAATGACCGTGTGAAGGCAGAAGCTCTAAAGACAGAATCCTTTTCTTGGGGTTGTTCTTCTGATGGATCAGAAGAAGGGAAAAATAAACAGTGACATCAACACAAACAAACTGTTGACACCCTCCCCATTCTGTCTGTATGTGGCCACTACTTATATCATTGGCTAACAGAACAGGTTATCAGCAATCTATATGGAATCAACAGACAGTGTAAAATGAGACTGTCCTTTTACTCTATAGTAAAATCTTGGCCCATTGCACAGTTAAGTACACTATACCTGATGCTAACATTGGCCTGTAAGGCTGAATTCACACTTCAGTTATTTGTTCAGTTAATTTCAGGAGTTACTGTATCAGGAGCCAATCCTACTCTCAGATAAGGTACCATGAAAAGATTTGCACTTGTTCTGTGTTTTCGACCTATAACTGACCAAATAAGTGAAGTGTGAACTAAGCTTAAGAGTGATGCCTTGTCACCTGCCTGTCACACTGACGCACAGTAACTGTTTTACTACCAGAAAGTACTAGCTATCTATGTTGCTGCAATGCACAATGATGTACACCAAGATACAGTATACTCTCCCTGCAGGCCAGGATATAGCAGATTTAACGCGCTTCATGACAAATTAATTTGGAACAAAGCAAATTTTTGCAAAAAATTCGGTGCAGCGTCCAAATCGAATTTTTGCTCATGTCTAGTTCTGATCTTCTGTGTTCGATCCAGCCTCTTTGACGATTGTTTGGCTGCCACCTGCATCGACTACCGGACCTGTCTTATCCTGACCATGTCTGATCCTCTGTACTGTGCAACTACCTGATATCTCCTTCTGACCTCTTCAGCTTCTGCCTCTGACAATCATCATTATCTACTGCCTTTACTCAGTTCACACTAACTGTGGTTCTAACCGCAGTTACCTGAGCATTACCTGTTGTCTGACAAATTTGCTAATCCTGTAGGTAGTGGTTTAGTTTCTTGCTGCGATCTGTCTGGTCTCCTGTGAAAATGCTAAATAACACCCTAGGGGTTAGTAGCCTAGTGGCTACCATCCCTTCGTTGATAAAGAGAATCCAAACCATCCTGGTCTGACCAGCGGGTCCCACATTCTGGTTGTAACTTGGTCATCAAGGCACTGGCAGCCATGACACACTAGTACTTCAAGGGTTGCCAAGGCATTAATAATGGGGGCATTTTAGGGGGTATTATTATTGCGGGAAGCACTATAGGGGCCATTATTTTGCTGGAGGCACTATAGGGGCCATTATTAATACTGGGGACACTATAGCGGCATTACTAATATTGGGGAATTATTATTACTGGCAGTGTTTTGGAAGAATTATTAAGCATTATTTTTATTGATGGCACTTTTGGGGTATTGTTATTACTGGGGCATAATTGGGTCATTAATGTTGCTGGATGCACTACAGGGGGCATTATTATTAATGAGACATTATAGAAGGTACTATTATTACTGGTGACACTATAGGGGGCATTATTTCTACTGGGGTCACTATTTTTTCTGCAGTATATTGGGGAGCATAGTTGGCACAGCTCTTCAGAACCCTCTTCTTTTTTTAATTAAAGACAACTGGAGGAGGAGGACAGAATGTGATGGCTTACACTGGCCACCACAGAGTGGCAACTTCTGGGGAGGTAATTTGTGCTGAGGCAGTAATTTGTGCTGCACTGTGGTATTTGGTTCTTCTATGGCAATCATTTGTGCAGCATTACCTTATTGCCCGCCCCACCTACTTGTGTTGGTCTCACTTACAAACATGGGGCCACTTTTGTTTTTTTCCCAAGTCTGTCCCTGGCAAGGATGTCCATACCTTAAATCGTCTATCATATTTGTTGATAGAATCGGCAAAGTCTATCCTTTCCCGCTTAGCCATAAATTGTCGGAGCTCAGGTTTATCTTCCATGCCCAGATAGTCACCAACAAAGTTGCGATTAATGCTATTTCGGCGTCGTTCTTTAAGTCCATATAAAATGTTAGAGGCTAAAATAACAAAAAAAAACAAAAAAAACAAAAAATGTTATCAATGTTTTGAATTTGTCATAGATTTGTCATAAATTTGCTGAGAACGGAACAGAATTTAGACAGTTAAAAACTCCACTGACATCTCCACTGGGTCCATTGAAGTGTAACTGCCATTATATTTTTATACTGTGTAGAGGCAGTGATGCTGACCATTTTTGTAATATACTTTAATTACTGAAATTAGAAAAATAGCTCTAAAGTGGCCCATTTTGAGCCTTAGCAACTCTCCTTTGTCTTCTGTTTACACAACTGTGGAGACTTACTCAACATTGTGTTATGTAAACAGAAGATGGAGGAGCGTTGCTAAGGCTCAAAATGGGCCACTTTAGAGCTATTTTTCTAGTAGAAATGTATGATTTCAGTAATTAAAGTATATTCAGTAATTAAAGTATACAAAAATGGTCAGCATCACTGCCCACTTTAAAGCTCTTCCATTATACCGTTCAATTTGGTTTAATATTCTGTTGAGTGATGGTCTGAATGTATGGTATAAACTAAGCCAAGGTAATTCTCATACATCCATAGAAAAGTATTGCTATCATTCATAAATACACACAAAAACAAGAAAAGAGACATGTATTGTCACATTTCAGGCTAAAGCTATATACAAGGGTAATTTTTAAGGCATTCCGTTATTGTTTTCTGTTATAAGAGGCATTCCGTTTTGATCCGTCATAATAGAAGTCTATGGGCAAGCATAACAGATCAGTCTGGTTTCCGTTATGCAGGAAGGAAAAAAAAGTTTTTCTTGAGTCTGCATTGCATAATTTGTGCCAAATTTATCAAATGTTGCACCCCCTGTGATACATTTGGCATATCTTTAAACATGACACTTTTGTCTGGATATGTAACTTCATTTTTTGTATGTCACACTGCTGGAATAAGATTGCGTCTTTTTTTTTTTTATTTGTTAAAAAGCCACAGATGACAAATCTGAAGAGAAAGTAATTAACATAGCTAACCACAACCCGTTTTTCCATTCACTTTTCAAAACTGGAGTAAGTGGTGTAAAAATACAAAATGTAGCAAAATGTTTGTGGAAATAAGCCCAATTTATAGCCAGATTTGTATTATTTCCCATAGTTGCTTTCATACTAGATTATGTGAGACAAATAGTAATTGGTTACAAGGGTTTTGGAGGAAACAAAAAACATTGAAAAAACACGTTAATACTAATAAATTCCTAAATGCCTTTAATAATTTATAAATACTTGTTTTGTCTAGAGATAAATTAGAGTGGCTGATGTCCGATTCCCTTGCATGGAATGCATCCTAAGGGCAGCAGGATGGCCTAAATTAAAATAGAGAGCAGTTAGTAGGAGCATAATGGAAGCTCAGTTCTCTGCTTTATCATCCCTTTGAAACACACTATATTAGGGCAGGCAGAATATGTGCGTAACCATGAGACTAGTCCAAGGTCAGGACAGTGGGACTGTACAGATGCCAGGCTAAGGTCAAGACATGCAGCAGAGAGTCAGAGTTTGTAATACATACAGAGGTTTAGTACACAGGCAGACAGAGTAGCGCATCTTCATCAATAATTAGCAAACTAGGAAACCCTGAAGAAGGGTGCCTTAAGTACCCACAGATATCCAAGCATTGGATGGTGAAAACACAGAACAGGTCACTGGTCGTTTAAAAGTCAGGAGGCACATGTGCCCTATGACACAGGGAAAGAAGCTTAGCAGCTGAGCACAGGCTATGGCCTTCAGCACAGGACTTTATGTAGCCCAGGAATGGTAAGGATGTCTACTCAGGCAAGCATTTATCGAACTTTGTGTACAACCAGTTCTACCACAGCCACTGAGGAACAATATGGACATGTCTCTGGTGTGTGGGCAGGTGGGTGGAGAATATTAAGTTATCTAGATATTATGTTATCTAGATATACCATGAAACAGGAGTTAAAGGGGTTGTCCGGGTTCAGAGAAGAACCCGGACATACCTGCAATTTCACCCAGGCAGCCCGCCTGAAGAGGGCATCGGAGCATCCTATGCTCCGATGCCCTCCTTTGCCCTGCGCTAATTAGCGCAGGGCAAAGGAATTTAGCCAGGTTCCGGTGACGTACCGGTCCCTGCCGGGCAGAGGCTTCCGCCCGGCAGTGAGCCGGTGACGTCATCGGCGCTGATGGACGGGCTTTAGCGCTGCCCTAGCCAGTAAAACGGCTAGGGCAGCGCTAAAGCCGGCCCACTAAGGCCGGTGACGTCACCGAACTCGCTGCCGGGCGGAAGTACCCGCCCGGCAGCGAGTATTTATAAACAAAAGAGACCTTGCCCTGCGCGATCTAGCGCAGGGCAAGGGGGGGCATCGGAGCATGAGATGCTCCGATGTCCTCTTCAGGCAGGCTGCCTGGGTGAAATTGCAGGTATGTCCGGGTTCTTCTCTGAACCCAGACAACCCCTTTAAGCAGGTCATGGAAAACATCATTCACAAACTTCTGAAAGATAATAGCTGCATTGCACAAATGGAAGGGCATCACAACATACTTATATTTTCAGGTATTAAAAGCTGTTTTCTACATAGTAACATAGTTTATAAGGCCAAAAAAAGAAATCTGTCCATCCAGTTCGGCCTGTTTTCCTACAAGTTGATCCAGATGAAGGCAAAAAAAAAAAAAACCCCTGTGAGGTAGAAGCCAATTTCCCCACTTTAGGGGAAAAATTCCTTCCCGACTCCAATCAGGCAATCAGAATTACTCCCTGGATCAACGACCCATCTTTAGTAGCTATAACTTGTAATATTATTACACTCCAGAAATACATCTATTCAGCACCTACAATTTTCATAGTCATGAAAATACAGAAAACTCTTTGAATGAGAAGGTGTGTCCAAACTTTTGGTCTGTACTGTATATACAGGAGATACCCAGGTTATACCAGCACGGTCCATATCACTATATACAAGATGATGTTATAACTTATACCAGCTATACATATATAATTATATACAGGAGATGCCAAGGTTATACCATCATGCTCCATATCACTATATGCAAGAAGATGTATAACTTATACCAGCTGTACATATATAATTATATACAGGAGATACCCAGGTTATACCATCATGCTCCATATGACTATATACAACACATTGTATAACTTATACCAGCTATTCATATATAATTACACAGGGTGGGCCATTTATATGGATACACCTAAATAAAATGGGAATGGTTGATGATATTAACTTCCTGTTTGTGGCACATTAGTATATGGGAGGGGGGAAACTTTTCAAGATGGGTGGTGACCATGGTGGCCATTTTGAAGTCGGCCATTTTGGATCCAACTTTAGCTTTTTCAATGGGAAGAGGGTCATATGACACATCAAACGTATTGAGAATTTCACAAGAAAAACAATGGTATGTTTGGTTTTAACGTAACTTTATTCTTTCATGAGTTATTTGCAAGTTTCTGACCACTTATAAAATGTGTTCAAAATGCTGCCCATTGTGTTGGATTGTCAATGCAACCCTCTTCTCCCACTCTTCACACACTGATAGCAACACCACAGAAGAAATGCTAGCACAGGCTTCCAGTATCCGTAGTTTCAGGTGCTGCACATCTCGTATCTTCACAGCATAGGCAATTGCCTTCAGATGATCCCAAAGATAAAAGTCTAAGGGGGTCAGATCGGGAGACCTTGGGGGCCATTCAACTGCTACATGATGATGTGTTTCCCTCTTTATGCACTGAAGCTGGCACGTTCCCTGAGTTTTTCCAGCAAGATGGTGCACCACCACATTATGGGTGTCAGGTCCGAGCATTCCTAGATGAACACTTTCCTGGAAAGTGGATTGGTCGTCCTGGGCCAGTTAAATGGCCCCCAAGGTACCCAGGAGATACCCAGGTTATACGAGCATGGTCCATATCACTATATGCAAGAAGATGTATAACTTATACCAACTGTACGTATATAAGTATATACTATAGATACCCAGGTTATACCTGCATGGTCCATATCACTGTATACAAGAAGATGTATAACTTATACCAGCTGTACATATATAATTATATACAAGAGATACCCAGGTTATACGAGCATGGTCCATATCACTATATACAAGAAGATGTACAACTTATACCAGCTGTACATATATAACTATATACAGGAGATCCCAGGTTATACCAGCATGGTCCATATCACTATATACAAGAAGATGTATAACTTATACCAGCTGTACATATATAATTATATACAGGAGATACCCAGGTTATATCAGCATTGCGGACTCATAGAAATGAATGGGTGACACATTTTCACATGAAAAATGCGGAGAGCCCCCAAAAAATGCTGTTGTGTGAAAGTAGCCTAAGACACATAAACTGTCAGTTTTTAAAGGACGATTTTTCACTGATGTCTTTCGGAGAAATAGACCCTAAAAACCGTCTCTTCAGTAGTACGTATATAAGTATATACTGGAGATACCCAGGTTATACCTGCATGGTCCATATCACTGTATACAAGAAGATGTATAACTTATACCAGCTGTACATATATAATTATATACAGGAGATACCCAGGTTATACCAGCATGGTCCATATCACTGTATACAAGAAGATGTATAACTTATACCAGCTGTACATATATAATTATATACAGGAGATGCCCAGGTTATATCAGCATGGTCCATATCACTATATACAAGAAGATGTATAACTTATACCAGCTGTACATATATAATTATACACAGGAGATACCCAGGTTATACCAGCATGGTCCATATCACTATATGCAAGAAGATGTATAACTTATACCAGCTGTACATATATAATTATATACAGGAGATACCCAGGTTATACGAGCATGGTCCATATCACTATATGCAAGAAGATGTATAACTTATACCATCTGTACATATATAATTATATACAGGAGATGCCCAGGTTATACCAGCATGGTCCATATCACTGTATACAAGATGATGTATAACTTATACCAGCTGTACATATATAATTATATACAGGAGATGCCCAGGTTATACGAGCATGGTCCATATCACTATATGCAAGAAGATGTATAACTTATACCAGCTGTACATATATAATTATATACAGGAGATGCCCAGGTTATACCAGCATGGTCCATATCACTGTATACAAGATGATGTATAACTTATACCAGCTGTACATATATAATTATATACAGGAGATGCCCAGGTTATACGAGCATGGTCCATATCACTATATGCAAGAAGATGTATAACTTATACCAGCTGTACATATATAATTATATACAGGAGATGCCCAGGTTATACCAGCATGGTCCATATCACTATATGCAAGAAGATGTATAACTTATACCAGCTGTACGTATATTAGTATATAAGTATATACTGGAGATACCCAGGTTATATCAGCATGGTCCATATCACTGTATACAAGAAGATGTATAACTTATACCAGCTATACATATATAATTATATACAGGAGATACCCAGGTTATATCAGCATGGTCCATATCACTATATACAAGAAGATGTATAACTTATACCAGCTGTACATATATAACTATATACAGGAGATACCCAGGTTATACCAGCATGGTCCATATCACTATATGCAAGAAGATGTATAACTTATACCAGCTGTACATATATAATTATATACAGGAGATGCCCAGGTTATACCAGCATGGTTCATATCACTGTATACAAGAAGATGTATAACTTATACCAGCTGTACATATATAATTATATACAGGAGATGCCCAGGTTATACCAGCATGGTCCATATCACTATATGCAAGAAGATGTATAACTTATACCAGCTGTACGTATATAAGTATATAAGTATATACTGGAGATACCCAGGTTATATCAGCATGGTCCATATCACTGTATACAAGAAGATGTATAACTTATACCAGCTGTACATGGTATAAGTTATACAGGAGATACCCAGGTTATATCAGCATGGTCCATATCACTATATACAAGAAGATGTATAACTTATACCAGCTGTACATATATAATTATATACAGGAGATACCCAGGTTATACCATCATGCTCCATATCACTACTGAAGAGACGGTTTTTAGGGTCTATTTCTCCGAAAGACATCAGTGAAAAATCGTCCTTTAAAAACTGACAGTTTATGTGTCTTAGGCTACTTTCACACAACAGCATTTTTTGGGGGCTCTGATCCGCATTTTTCATGTGAAAATGTGTCACCCATTCATTTCTATGAGTCCGCAAAAAATACTAAGAGCATACTGTGTGCTGTCCACATCCGTATGCCCGTTCCGTAGCCCCGCAAAAAAATAGAACATGTCCTATTCTTGTCCATTTTGTGGACAAGAATAGGCATTGTTACAATGGATCCGCAAAAAAAAAAAAAACGGATGCCATATGGACGCCATCCATTTTTTTTGCGGATCCGCAATTTGCGAACCGCAAAACACAACGTTCGTGTGAAAGTAGCCTTAAAGGATGTTTTTTTTTCACTGTCGTGTGCACATAGCCTTAGTCTACCTGCACACGTTACAGATTACGTCTGTTTTTTCTATACAGATTCTCATGTGGAAAAACCACAGCATATTACAGTACCAGCAAAGCGTATGAGATTAGATAAATCTCATGTACACTTTGCTTCTGGGACTGTATGTTAGAGGGGCTGTATTGCGGGGGGGGGGATCTGATCTTAAAGGAGTTGTATCATCTCAGATAGTGGGGGCATATGGGTAGGACATGCCCCCATTGTCTGATAGGTACGGAATCCACCTCTGGGACCCGCACCTATATCAAGAACGGAGCCTTGAAAATCATGGAGGGCACACCGTGCATGCTCAGCCGCCCTCCATTCAGCGCTGGCTCAGCTAATGGGAGCGGTGGCTGAGCATGCGCAGTGTGCCCTCCATGACTTTCAAGGCTCCGTTCTCGATATAGGAGCAGGTCCCAGAGGTGGGACCTGCACCTATCAGACAATGGGGGAATATCCTAGCAATACACCCCAATTGTCTGAGATGATACAACCCTTTTAATTATATGGCACTGTATTTTTTTTTTTATCATGCCCATAGCCTTCCAAAAGGCTGCCATAATTAATATGTATATGTTGTGCCAGCTGGAGTACTGTGCAGCCTTCTGTTGCTGACTGCCATGTGCTTCACCAGCACCTCACCTGCTGGCTGCAAAGTGCATATTATTTATATCTCTCCACTCCACTGAATCACTTATTATTTGTCTTATTTTATGCCCAAGCACAAGCCGCAACCCAACCCCCAAACTTACTGGCATTACTGAAGGCATGGCCACAGTTTAACTTTGCTCAGATGCTCTCTGCTCTGAAAACCCAGTCTCACTCATGGAGCACTGGTGGGCGGAGTCAGTGTGTTGGTCATGTGCCCCGCCACTGACGTCATTAGTGGGTGGAGATAGCAGAACGGGAGGCGGCTCATCCTGGCTGCCTGCAATCAAGCAAGCAGCATCCTGATTCCGCCCTAGACGGCCACAGTAAGTGAGTGGGTGTGTCTTAGCAGCGGCACAGCCAATGGGAACGCACACCAGCCGGCCCTCAGTGCCCAGCAGATGGCCGGCAGTGCTGCGCTGCTGAGCTATAGTTGCGCTGCGGTTCTGCCCCTTCTTGTAAATTTCTTGCTGTACTTGCAGCCTGAAAGCCAGGCGGCCCTACTAGCATCAGCCCGGGGGCCATCTGTGGTAGTGGGGCGGGCTGGGCCGGGTATGGTAGTGTAGTGGTATAGTATGGACAGTCATAGAGCTGATGTTGAGTCTCTGTCTCCCTTTTGTCAAAGACTTTAGAGTGGTGGGCATAGGCAGCAGGTAGACTCTCTAAACTCTGGGCAGCCTGAGGAGTTTTTGGTTGACTCACCGAAGTCAAGCACCCCAGGACAGTCAGCACCCCAGGATCTGCCTCAAGTTCCAGTCTATGACAGGACCATGCAGACAGAGCCATTGCAGTCCCAATAGGAGAAGACTAGGAGAGATAGGCAAGACACAGAAAGAAATTCTCTGTGTGTGAAATTCCCTCTTAGAGCTCCAGGAGCTCAGTGAAGTACTGTATAGGCTCCAGGAAGGCCATCCTGTTGATACATGTCAACACCAAGGATTTTTTTCCAGGTGCTTAGTGGGCATGCAGTACTGGGTTGCTAAGGTGTGATGCATTAAGTTTCCAACTGAACCAGAGTGAATAAAGACCATCAGATTAAACTGTGGCTCACTGTACATTAGCATCACAGGTAGAGATAATTTCAGAAAGAATTTGAATTTGTACAGAAGACCCACCTTTTAGAGGTCAAGTACTGACCTTTGGTTTCGTAGTACACTCACAAGTCAATGGACTGTCTGTGTTGTCACTCCTCTTAAGACAGCTTGACCCTGTCTACTAAGACTCTGCTAAGCTAAGACTCTTGGGCAGGAGTCAAAAGTGGGAGAGCCATGCAAGGAGAGTACCAATCTGGGAAACCTCTTCTGTTAAGCAGACTATGACATTCCCTAAAAGAGAGGTTGATGCAAGTAGCCTGGGATATAAGGTTGTCCAGGGTGGTTGGAACATCATAACCTGCCAACTCGTCCTTTACATACTCTGAGAGACCCTTCTAAAAAGCCAGTACTGAAGCCTCATTATTCTGGGACAGTTTACAGGCTACCGTGCAGAACTAAGTTGGATAATGCCCTACTGAGAGGATGTACTGCAGTATTGCCGAAGCTGCTGAAGCCGTGCGAACAAGCTCCTCAAATATTTGGTGAAAGACAATTAGGAAGTTGTGCAGGTTGTTAATTAGGGCACCACTTCTCTCCCACAGTACTGTATACTAGGCAGATGCTTCTCCAGAGAGGAGGAAATCAGAAACTCTACCTTGGATTGACCAGTGGGAAATTGGTGAGCAAGTAGTTCAAAATGTATGAGACACATATTGATGAATCCACAGCATGTCTTTCTTAAAGAGGACTTTTCACCACTCCTGATATGCCTGGTTTAATAGCTCCATGCATTCCCCATGTAATAACAATTCTGTAGCACCTATTCTTATGTCTCAATGTTGTGCCATCCCTTTATTATTTCTACTGGAAGTTATGAATGAATTACTAGCAGTCTGCAGTAAGGGTACAAAGGGGTGGTAACCAGTTGGGGGTGTGTACCTGCTTATCCAATCAGTGCTGCCACTGTCAGACTGTGTAGGTACACCCCCCAACTGGTTACCATCCCTTTGTACCCTTACTGCAGACTGCTAGTAATTCATTCATAGCTTCTAGTAGAAATAATAAAGGAATGGCACAACATAGAGCCATAAGAATAGATGCTCCAGAATTGTTATTACATGGGGAATGCATGAAGCTATAAAAACAGGCATGTCAGGAGTGGTGAAAGGTCCTCTTTAGCTGACAGATATCTTACTGGGGTCAGAGACCTCAGCATGAAGCACCGGGGGTCAGGCAATATACACTACTCACAAAAAGTTAGGGATATTTGGCTTGGGGGTGGAATTTCAGGATAAGCCTAAAATGCACTCTAACCTTTACAGGTGAACTTAATTTGACCTTCTCTAAACTTTTGAATGCACAAGTCCAACTGTTCAATGTTTCAGTACTTCTTGCACAACTTGCTGTTCCCTAACATGGAGCTTAACAGAAAAATTCACAACAGGTGTTTGATCCATAAATTGCCCAATAAATTTCCTGGTTCAATTAGAATTGGTATTTAAACAGTCCTCCTCTTTATGACATTTTGTCATAAATGTGGGATCCGCTTCAACGCCTATGGTATGGGATTCCATGAAGATATTTTTGCCGGGGGTGATTACGAAGGGTAATAGTGAGTATTAAGTCTAAAATGAGGGAAAAAGAGCAATCTTTGAAGAGGGGGGATGAGGGGGCCGAAGCTTCCTATATTAATAATCCATCAGATCCTAATTTAGCAATCTGGAAGGCCGCACAGAACTGTTTCAAGACGTATTTTTTAGAGATAGCTGATAAGAATTTTTTTGACAAGCAGGCACAGTATGAAGCTGGAGAGGGCAGCGGATCTGTATCAAGGGGGTTATCAGGTCAAGAGGTCACTGACTCAGTGGGGATTTTAGAGGTCCTTAAAGGGGTTCTCCGGGAATTAAGAAAATGAAAATACTTAAATATTACTTCATGATAAATATATTACCAAATACCTTTCATTAGTTATGATGGCTCGTTTTGTCTAGGGAGCAATGATTAGGAGAAACAAAATGGCTGCTGTCCTATTACTCTACACAAAACCTGTCCTAATCACACAGGTTACTTCACCACACTGAGGTAAAGATCTGCCTCATCCTCTTCTACTTGTCAGGGATTATGATCCTGAATACAGTTTAATATGATATTTAGCTGAATCTCTGTAGAAATGGAGTTCATGAGCAGATGTGGCTAATGAGCAGCAGCACTTGTGTGCAGTCTCCGTTACCACAGTCTGTACTTTCTGTACTTCATGTCTCCTCATGAACTCCATTCCTACAGACATTCAGCTAAATATCATATTAAACTGTATTCAGGATCATAATCCCTGACAAGCAGAGCAAAGAGGAGGATAAGGCGGCTCTTTACATCAGTGGTGTGAAGTAACTTGTCCTGCTGTGTGATTAGGACAGGTTTTGTGTGTACTAATAGGACAGAGGCCATTTTGTTTTCCCTAATTATTGCTCCCTAGATAAAACGAGCCGTTATAACTAATGAAAGGTATTTGTGGGAATATATTTATAATGAAGTAATATTTACGTATTTTCATTTTCTTAATTCTCGGAGAACCCCTTTAAAGACTACTATATGAATTTATATGACTTGCGTCTTATGGCTAGTACAAAAGAAATAGAAACTTACCTAGAGGGGATATCTCTGCCTTCTTTAACTTTATAGAGGATCAGGTAAGTTAGACTCCCCTCTTCGTTAAGAGGAACTAGAAGCAGCAGTTTGCAGTATGCCCAATGAAAAGGCTCCAGGCAAGGATGGGCTTCCGACGGAGATCTATAAGCTATATGGGTCAGTTCTTTTACTACAATTGGTAGATATTTTTAATGATGCTTATGATCGAGGCGAACTCCCGCCCACTATACGTATTGCTACAATAGTAGTCCTTCCCCTAAATCCCCTGATTCATATAGACCCATCCAGGGGCGTAGCTAAAGGCTCATGGGCCCTGGTGCAAGAGTTCAGCTTGGGCCCCCCCCTCCCTCGGCGCTTGTGCACCTAGCTTTTCTGCCGGCCAAGTCAAAAACTGAAACCCCCCCCATGCCAAATTCTCACCCTAACCTTTTCCATCCTAACATTACGTATATCACTACAGAACATACAGGGTAAGGCTACATTCACCCAACACTTGTTTTTGCGGCCTCCGATCTGCATATTTTGCGGCTCAGATGCGGACCCATTCACTTAAATTAACACTGTGCTGTCCACATCTGTATGTCCATTCCTATTTTTGTCCGTTTTGAGGACAAGGATAGGCATTGTTACAGTGGATCTGCAAAAAAACGGATGCCATATGGAACATCATTCTTTTTTTTGCGGATCCACAATTTGCAGACCCCAAAACACAACGTTTGTGTGAATGTAGCCTAATACAGCGCCCCATACCTCTTACATCCACTATAATACAGCGCCCCATACCTCTTACATCCAGTGACGTCTATATGTAGATCTTCTCTTTCCTCATCTTCTTCTTTCAGACCAGACGCCATTTTTCAGCCATTTCTCATCTCTGCAGTTTGACAGAAAAAAAATCTTAGTTTACTACTTTTCCATCATCCTCCCATCTTCTGGACAAATACTCCTACCACCCACAGTACTGTGCCACTAGTACCACACAGATAGTGCCCTTCAATAATTATTGGCGCACAGTGTCCTAAAATAACTGCGCCCAGTAAATAGTGTCCCGTAATAGTGCGCCCAGTAATAGTGTAAACATAACGTCTCCCAGAAATAACTGTGCTGTGCTGATGCTGTGCCAGGGTGCCCCCCACAGTAATAGTGCTCCCCAAAGTCCCAACTAATAATTCTCTGCCAGAGTGCACTTGTTAGTAATAGTGCCCCCAACAGTACTAATGTCCCCACTGTACCCCAGAAGTAGTAATGCTTACAATGTGCCAGTAAAAAGTGCCCCCAAAATTTCACCCCAATAATGTGCCAGTAAGAAGTGCTCCCCACCCATAGATGCCCCCCAAATTATGTGCCAGTATGAAATGTCCCCAGTGCCCCCATGTGCCAGTAAAAATGCCCCCAGTGGTCCCGTGCCATTAAGAAATGCCCCCAAGTGCCAGTAACAAATGCCCCCAGTGCTCCATGTGCCAGTAAAAATGCCTCCAGTGCCCCATGTGCCAGTAAGAAATGCCCAGTGCCAGTAAGAAATGCCCCCAGTGCCCCCATGTGCCAGTAAAAATGGCCCCAGTGCCTGTAATAATGCCCCCAGTGACAGTAAAAATGCCCCCAGTGCCCCCTTTTGCCGGTACAAATGCCCCCATGTGCCAGTAAAAATGCCCCCAGTGCCACCATGTGCCAGTAAAAGTGCCCCCATGTGCCAGTAAAAATGCCCCCAGTGTCCCCATGTGCCAGTAAAAATGCCCCCAGTGCCCCATGTGCCAGTAAAAATGCCCCCAGTTCCAGTAAAAATGCCCCCAGCGCCCCCTTTTGCCGGTAAGAATGCCCCCATGTGCCAGTAAAAATGCCCCCAGTGCACCCATGTGCCAGTACAAATGCCATGTGCCCCCATGTGCCAGTAAAAATGCCCCCACTGCCCCCATGTGCCAGTAAAAATGCCCCATGTGCCGCCATGTGCCAGTAAAAATGCCCCCAGTGCCCCCAATAGCGCTCCGGTCCGGGACTGCAACAATAAAAAAAAATTAACACTTATACTTACCTCCATGGAGCTGGCAGCGATGCGCTGCAGGCCTCTTCCGGCCTGTGTCCCACGCTGTACGGCTCAGGTGGCGCGATGACGTCATCGCGCCGCCTAAGCCGGCCTCTGATAGGCTGCACGCCTCTCCCTCCCCTGCCCCGCAGTACAGGCATCTGTATCGCAGTCCTGAGGACGGCTATACAGATGACTATGGAGATGAGCGCTTCCACAATGGAAGCGCTCATCTCCCTCTGCCCCGCCGCCGCCCCCAACTGTGCGCAGGCCCGCGCCGCACCTGCCTAATTGGCAGTGCGGCCCTGCAAGGGGGGCCCTCGAGGCCCCCCTGGCTTAGGGGCCCGGTCGCAGTTGCTCGACCCCTATAGCTATGCCACTGGACCCATCCCACTTCTGCCTACAGATGTTAAAATTCTGGCAAAAGTATTATCGAATTGGCTAGCCACAGCTATTTCTACCATTATTCATACAGACCAAATGGGCTTTATGCCCAATAAATCTACTGCTATAAATCTTAGACGACTTTTTCTGAACCTCCAGGTAGCCTCCGACTATGTGGGAGGCCGGGTGGTATTGTCACTAGATGCCGCTAAGGCATTTGACAGCATTGAATGGGGCTTCCTATGGAGAGTCATGAAAAAGATGGGGTTTGGACCTAAGTATATAGATGGGCGAAGTTATTATATTCACTACCACAGGCATGTATGCAAGTTAATGGTTCCACTTCTGAACTCTTTCGGCTGGGTAGGGGGACACGACAAGGCTGTCCACTTTCCCCCTTACTCTTTGCCATAGCTATTGAGCCACTGGCGGCCCAGATTCAAGGGAGCATAGGTATAGAGGGCTTTAGGCATGGTCACAGGGAGTAAAAAATAGCTCTTTATGCCGATGATATGTTACTATTTCTCACAAATGCTGCTGATTCACTTGTGCACGTCCACTATAGTGTGCATGTCCACTATACATACTTTTGGTGCCTACTCAGGGCTGCACATTAACTGGGAAAAGTCGTTTCTTATGCTAGTAGACCCTTGGCAGCAGCATGGGGTCACCATAATGGAGGAATTACAGTGTGTCACCTCTTTCAAGTAGTGGTATCCATGAAGCCTAAAGAATATATCCCTTTAAATATACAACCTCCCCTTGACAGATGGCAAGCTAAAATCACTGCATGGAATAAACTTCCACTGTCAATCGTGGGTAGGACTAACCTTATTAAAATGATACTAATGCCACAAATGTTATATTTTTATATAACTCCCCAGTTTGGGTCCCAGATCACATCTACCAAAAGATGAATAGATTGTTTAGTCCATTTGGAAGGCTGGCCCACCTAGAATTAAGGTAGAAAACTGCAACTATCAGTTGGGGAGGGAAGTCTAGCGCTGCCTTATATGTGGCTTTATTTTCTAGCCTCCCAGATGCAACATTTTGCTGGGTGGGGCTTATCCAATGCTATAGATTCTAATGCCAATATTATTCAGAAGGTGGTAGGTTACAATCCCATTTTTCCAAAACTTGAGACAGATGCTTTTCAACAGGCGGGAATAGGGAGGCCAATTTTTCATTTGATGTACAGAGTGAGGCACTCACATGGCATTGTATTGGTTAGCCATATGTATAGGAATGGGGTTCTTAAATCATTCACCTAGTTACAGGTGGAGTTCCAGATTCCCCACACCACATTTTACTACTACCTTCATGTTTGGCAAGCCTTGCAGGCACAGAATAAACTCAGATCTATTCTCCCAATTGAATCTCTTATATATGATTTATTGAAAACTGCTCTATCCACGAAAAGGGCTGATTTCTGCGGTGTACAGACATTTAATGAGGAAACAAGCTTTGTGTCTACAAGAAGTCAGAAACTCATGGATAAAGAATGTTGTGGAGATATCTCTCGATGTTTGGAAATGGGTGCTACAACAAACTAAGTATCTGTCCATCGGTCCTGCACACCGTGTATCTCAACTGTTTTGAGTGTACCGTAACCCATATTTTTTTACACAAAATTGGGGTACGTGACATACCCCAATGTGCACGATGTGCAGGAACCCCAGCAGATTTATTACATATTTTTTGGAGCTGTCCAAAGCGGTTAGTCTTTTGGTCCGCATTGATAAATGAACTCAGAAGAGTTTACCAGGTCTCTATATCACAGAATCCCTTAACGTGTGTTGGGATATGTGGACAACCTGCAGGACGGTGATAAAATGGCAATAGCAAAGGTGTTATACCAGGCTACAAAACTAATAGCATCTCTGTGGAAAGACCCGGAGGCCCCTACTCTCTGCGCCCTCATGAAAAGAATCTCAAGTTTACTTAAGTTAGAAAAAGGAATTTTCATCAAAATAGGAACACAAAAAAAGATATATTGATCAATGGCACATATGGATAGAATATTATGAGTTGTCTGCCCTTAGAATCGAAAGCACACAATCAAAAAGTGTATTAGGAATGACTAAAGAAATTTTACCCTCTATAGTACAATAGGGACTATTGACAGATTTATGACCTATTCCCTATGTCCTCCTCATTATGCTGTTCACATTTTGACATCATGAGACCAAGACGATACATAACAAATGATCAACAGTACCTCGCCATTGCGAGGCTTCAGACAGGGTGTTCTCAGATGGAAGTGGCCACTAAGCGAAGAGAGTGTCATAAAGTATCTTCAGCAGGTTGCAACAGAGATACAGAGAGACTGGAAATGTCAAAGGAAGGCAGAAGTGGACATTCTTTGGCCACATGTCACACTGATCACTTTGCTTCATTGTGAACAATGTCCTGTGGAACCAGATGATGAATGCCACAGAACTCCAGGTACATTTAAGGGAGGTGAGAGGCACCTAGTGTCACGTCAGACCATTCAGAACTGTTTACATCAGCATGATTCTGCATGCTAGATGACCTGCAAGGGCACCTGAGCACAGCACCAGGCACAGGCATCATCGTCTTGCATGGGCCAGGGAGCATCTGCGCTGGATGAGGGACCAGTGGGACTCAGTGCTGTTGAAAGTCAATTCACGTTGAGCAGAAATGATGGCTGCCAACTATATTGGAGATGTCAAGGAGAGCGCTATACATCAGCCACAGACAAGGCTTTGGTGGTGTTTAGTGTTGAGCGAGCATGCCTACGCTCGGGTCCGCTCGGTGTTCGACCGCAATGCTCCAGTCTCCTCCCCGCACTGTAATGTACCCTAATGCGTATGAATTTGTATGCTAATGCGTACGAATTTGTATGCTAATGCGTACGCATTGTGCGCTAATGCGTACAAATTCAGTTAATTACTTATACGAGTGAAAGGAGTAAAAGAGGAGAAGTCGCGATTGTGACCTTTTTCTATTAACCAGACACCCTCCCCTCAACCGAGCGGGGGTGCCTGTTTTAGTCCCATTGACTAACTTATGCTCGGGTGCTCGGCCGAGCACTCAAGCAACCCCTAGTGCTAGGCCAGAGCACCCGAGCATACGAGCACAGAGGTGCTCGCTCAACACTAGTGGTGTTACACAGGTGTGTCTAGTCAATACAGAACTGCCCTACACTTTGTGAATGGTACAGTGACAATCCCATACTACTTGAATAACATAATTAATCCAGTCATTGTGCCTCTGCATTTACAACACAGGCCTAATTTCATCTTCATAGATGACAATGCACCAGCTCATCCACGTCGCAACATTAGGGAACGGCTACTGGAGTCTGTAGTAGCTCAAATAAAGTGGCCTGCACTTTCTCCTGGATCCCATTGAAAACCTATGGGATCAGCTGAGTCACCGTGTAGAGGCTCATAACTCTGTACCACAGGACCTCAATGACCTTAAGAACCACCTTCAAGAAGAGTGGGATGCCATGTCTCAGCAGACAATAAGTCGACTTGTGAACAGCATGAGACATGGTTTTAAAGCTGTAATTGAGGCTCAAGGCCACATGACAATTTTTTTAGACATGATATTTTTTTGAGGTATACCCACCACTGTTGTTGGCTTTTGTATTGTAAGGGTATTTTTAAGTACTGATTGGTTCTCCCCTTTAATTCTGTTTAATACTCTGTGTAATAGTTTATAAGTTTCCCTTATAATGAAGTGGGTTAGAGATAGTACCCATCCCCCATTGTGCTAATAAGACAACATTCCAGAGTGATCTCAGAGACATGCGTGCTGCACTCTGGAGGAGGGGCTACCAGTTTTAAACTCTGTGACACACATTTACTCAGGAGACTCCATTGAAGACTTTATCCTTGGTAGGATGTAAGTATGACTTGCCCTATCTCTTGTATACCCTGGGGTGTCAGTCATGTGTTATAACGGGGTACACAGCCATAGGTTATAGCATGATCGCCCCATTTAGGCAAGTGATGTTTATTTTGTTTTTAGTATTCTGCATGTGATTTGTTTGTGTTATCGTATATTTAATCCCACTTGCTAAATATACTTATCCACTTAGCCTGTGTAAGCTTATTCATTCTCAAATCTTTAGAATTCACGTTATGTTACAGCTTTTGTTTCAATAAATAGTTTAAGATTAAGTAATCACCATTTTATGCTTCTATTTAAATGCCCTACTTTCATGATATCACTGAAGTAATAAAGTTCACCTGAAAGCGAAATATCCCTAACTTATTGTGACTTGTGTATGTAGTCAGGTAACAGGCCGAGGTCAGGACAGGCAGAATACATGCGTAACCAAGAGACTAGTCAGATCAGACGGCTATGGGTCAGTATGGAAGTCAGGCTAATGTCAAGACAGGCAGAGGAGGATCAGATTCAGTAATACAGGAAGAAGTTCGGTATATGGGCAGACAGTCAGAATAGCGCACCTTCACTGGTAACTAGCGAAATAGGAAACCTATTTCTCAGACACCTCTCCCTGGGGAAAGGTGCCTTAAGTACCCATAGATGGCTGGTGAAAACAGGTACGCTGGCCCTTTAAAAGCTGGGAGGCATGCTCACATGCCCTACGCGATAGTGAAAGAGGTCTAGCAGCTGAATACATGCTGTAGCCTCTAGCAAGGGACTATGAGGAGGGCAGAGGAGGGCTGGTGAGGACCGGCTGCCTGGCAGCATTAAAAGGGTAAGTGATGCGGTGTCCACACCTGCCCCAGATAGCAGGATGGAGGCAGAAGTGGGGCACCACCATGACAGCTTGAACAGTCTCCAGCTGTTTGCAACTGAGAAAGTGGACAAGCCAGATTAGGGTGATGAGTGGAATGTTTAGGTCAGGGAGGCATATTGAATTCTCTCGATTGATACCAAATATCTGAAGGGATTGAATTTTAAGCATGATTAATTATATATACACACTGTCAAGTCCCATTATTATAACCACTTCTTACTTTTGATGTCAGCAGCTTATGAAGTAGTGTCATGAGCTGGCTTTGGGGGTATATAAATTGTGTAATAAGCTGTCTGCATACATATCCCTTGTTGGTGTCATGGGTAAAAGGGATGATTTATCAGCATTGTAAAAAGGGCTGATTATTGGCTTTTTGGTCAAGGATGGCAGTGTTTCTGAAACATTAGTCTTTGAAATGTTTGCGTGCTGTTTTGGTGAAAGTATACCGTGAGTGGACAAATTGAAACTGCAGAACCCCATATGCCATTGATGTGTCAAGTGAACATCCGCTACGGCGGTGCATGAGGGTGGATCGACACAAATAGTCACTGAACCTCTGTTAATAAAGCTGCATTAGCAGAAAAGGCTTCAATTTTCTCAGCAGTATTGGAATTGGACCTCTGCTGATTGGCAAATGGTTGCCTTCTCCGATGAATCAAGTTTTCTACTTTATCGAATGGATGGACATTTGTGTGTCAGGTGAGAACGATCAGAGAATAAATACCCTGCAATCATTGCTGGAAGAACACAAGCTGGTGGTGGCAGGATTATAGTCTGGGGAATGTTTTCTTGGCATTCTCTGGGTCCACTCATCCATGTGGAAGACACTATCAACCGATTTGGGTATGAATCCATTCTATTCTAGAAAGACAATGTGACATGTCATATGGCTAGCAATATCCGACATTGGTTGGAAGAGCATGACCAAGACTTCCAAGTACTACCCTGGCCCCCTAATTCCCCAGATTGAGCATCTTTGGGACCACCTTGATTGTCGTGCTTGCTCTGTGGATTCTCCCTTACACACCCTCCAGCAGTTGTGGAATGCACTACAGTCAGCATGGCTAGAGATATCTGTGACATATATATACCACTGTACACTATGGGATTTCCGTAGCATACATACAAAGCATTATGCAAAGTGCTAACAGGATTTTGCCGCAATATGTACTAAAAAAAAAGGCGAACACGCTTCCCACCACATTTATTAATGTTTTAGACAATTTTTTAAACCTTTTTTTAGATAGTGTGACATAAGATGCAACAGTGTGCACAAAAAAAGTGCCAGTATATTGCACTATTACACTGGACTAGACAATCTAAAGGTGCCCCAGATTTAATATTCAGCATCATACACTTTGATAAATCTGGCACATTCTAAATCTACCGGTGTAAAGGTGTCGTTGATTACCCAATAAAAGACCAAAATGTTTGTTCATCAGGTAATAGGATCAGTTATGCGCTCGCCTAAATAATCGTTTGCTGGCAGCAGATTGTGCTGTTGAATAGCACTCTGCTACCGGCAAGCAATCATTCTGTATGAGTACGAGTGATGGCATTAGCAATTACTCCTCTTCATACTGTGGAGGAGATTGCTGCATATAATTAAGGCAGTCTCCTCCCCTGACGGGCAGGCGATTGTCGGGTAGGAACGCTTCCTCGCCGACAATAATCTACTCAATTGAGCACTTTAAGGGGGCCTTTAGACGGTCTAGAATATATTTTCACTGTCTGGAAATTAGACAGGATTAGTAAATCTTGCCCTATGTTTCCTGTGGTGAATGATCTGAATTGTTTGGGTAAGCAAAATGTCTCTTACGAATTGTAGCAAACAAATAAATAAACACATTCTCCCACCTTCTTCTCGCATCTGTTCATATTTCCTCTTAGCAATATATCTCCTCCAAGCTTTCTGGATAGTTCTAGCAAAGGAATCAAACTTTCTTTCTCTCATTTCTTCCAATAAGAACAACTATACAGAGAGGGGAACAGTAAATTCATTAATAGACACATAGGGAAAATTTGCATACGGGCTATATTACATATATGTTAGTGTTTACCTTGATTTAATAATGTTTCAGGCTGCAATCATCATTCATTTTCACACCCCATAATATACAGTTTAGAGCCTGTTCCTAGTTGCAAACTTTTCTCTTATAAGCATACAGTATACTTCCAAGTACTACCTGCTAGATGTAAGGTCTGTGTTTCTACCTTATCTATATTTATGACATTGTTAAAACATAACTTTATGGTGCAAGACTTCAACTCCTCTTGGTTTGAATGAGCGGCTTAATTTTAGCTGCTTTATTTAAACCTTAGTTGTGAAACAGCCAGGCATCATAATCATATGTATGGCTCATATCCCTTCAAATCCCCTAAATGCTCCCCACCTCTCGCTTCTGCCTTCTACCTTCTATTATGTAGAGATGGGACAAGCAATATCTGAGGGAGATTACACTGATTACCCATACTGACATTATTTGGTCACTTATTTGTTACCAGTGATATGACCATACCTGGGGCATGTTACACAATGTCGTAGGTACAGTATATTGTCATGCAACAAAGGGATTTTCATTTACGGTTTTTATCATGGATCTAATGGCTATTTGATTCATATAATTGCATTCATCACTGATCAAATAGTCATTTACCCATGATCAATTGGCTATTTTATTCTTGTAAGCCTTACTTCTTTAAGCCTCATCTAACCTTTGCATTTATTTTATTTAACAATACTTGTCCTATTTTGAACTTCATCCCAAAGCTGATATTTATACTGTACTTACAGCCATCTAAGCCCTGTACATGTAACTCTACATGAATCCAGAAGAAAACCGCTGCACTCCCAGGTCTTCAAAACAATTTCTGTTTATTCACCTCTCTAGTGCGACGTTTCGACCCTATTTGGTCTTTTTCAAGCAAGCATGCACTTCCAGTCGGTGGAACGCATACGGGGTGAGAGCTCCGGTCGCTGGCATTCCGTCGTCGGGCGAGAATTTTATTCAACTTAAGGAAGAAGTGGCATCCAGCTAGGCTGCCTGCAACTACCACCACCAATGGTGAGAGGGTATTAACATTACTTTGCCTTATTACCAGCCTTGTCCACTGGCCTTAGGTGACCTAGGTGATAGGCATTTCATGCCCTGCAGTTCCTTTTTTCATTAGCCTAGCCCACTGGCTTTAGGCTCTCTAATGAATCCCCCTATATATCTCCTTTTGGAATGGTTCTAATGGTCTCTCTGAGCATCTACATGTGCCAGTCCCAGTCTTTTGAGTACTTTTTGTAGGCTAGACACCTTTTCTTCCTGTGATGATTCCCAATTCATGGGATGAAACAACGTGTGTTGGGAGAGGTGTAATTAGGGACAACTTAGGGACTTGGCTGTTCTAGGGTCAGCTTCCAGACACGGTTGCCCCTATTGGGACGGGTGCTCTGTGTTTGTGAGGCAGGGTGTAACAAGACCCTATCCTCACTATCCTTTTAGGGTATAACAGGGAAATTGTCAACACCTGCTCTCATCATCCACAGCTTAATCCGCTAAGTGCACTCCTATTTTGTGACCATACTGTAGAATTGATCATTGTTTCATGTTTAGAACCCTGCTTTGTAACGTTGCACCATTTATTCTATTTTTTGTCATTAAATATTATGTTTTAACAATGTCATATCCCACCTTTAGTAGTGTTAAATATGTGTAATACCAAAAGAAAGGAGGAGGTTGGGAGAAGAGAAAACAAAAAGGCTAAAGTAAGGATTACACCCTAGAGTTTTAAAGGAGCTCAGTTCAGCTATTGTTTTGCCTCTGTTCATAATATTTACAGATTCTTTAATGACAGGCATTGTACCAAAGGACTGGCGCAAGGTGAATGTGGTGCCAATTTTCAAAAAGCATGTCAGGTCTTCACACCTTCATTATAGACCAGTAGGTTTAACACCCATAGTGGAAAAAATGTTTGAGGTTCTTCTACGGGACTACAAACAGGAGTATGTAACTGTCAATGATATAATAAGTGATAGCCAACATTATTTTACTAAGAACAGAAGCTGTCAAACTAACCTGATTTGTTTTTATGAGGAGGTGAGTAGAAGCCTGGACAGAGGGAAGGCTGTCGATATTGTGTTTTTGGACTTTACAAAGGCATTTGATACTGTCCCACATTTAAATAAGTAAAGGACCCTATCTAGGAAAGGTTTCAAATATATATGACAGACAGCCTGAACAAGCCAAACACCTCTCTTGCCCCAGATACTTAGAAGTAATAAAACATAACATTTACTAAGTTTGCATTAAACAAGAAAATAAAGAAAAAATGAAGTGAGCAAATAAAGTGGTTAAAACTCTCTGGTTCCTCTATCAAGTGTATAGTCATATAGATGCAGAAAGGGCTTGGGGAGTGCACTTTCCCTAACATGCCCTAACTATCAGCCAGTTACTGTCACTGACACACTACTATGTGATAGATGTGTAACATACTTGCTAATACATGATTATACTAGTAAAGTCACTGACAAGATAAACCAGACGTCTAAAACCTATTAGTTGCCCCCCAACATGTTTCACTAGCGGTAACGGGCAGAGTTGAAAAAAAGATGCTATACATGAAATATATAAGGCTTCCTCCTAAAGAGTGGCAACAGAAGCCTCTAATTCAAATGTGGAACGAGGTACAGGGTAAGTATACATGCATCCACCATGACCAATAGGGGATAATATAGAGTGATGACCCTTACCGCTACATCCAATAGAGGAAGAGAGGTGATGACGTTCCTTGATGACGAGGTGTGCTCAGCTCCAAAGCGCATGGACTTCATCTCCACAGGAGCCGTGCCCTTTCACTGAGGCTGCGCACCTACTTAGATCTCTCCCGGAGTGATACCTTCACACTAAGGCTACGCACAGACTTAGCTGCTGGGATCCGAAAGCCACAGCAACTGCGCATGCGTTCTGACTTAGAAACTGCACGCAAGGCAGCGCACTCACAGGTACCATATTGCCCCCAAAGATTAAATACATTACACATAGGGGACACTATTGATGAATGTAAAAAGCCAGTAAACAAGAACAAAGGAAGAAACTATATATATATTTATAAGATCTGACATGTAAGAACAGTGCTTATTGCTATATAAAATGCACTATAATATGGTACAGGCAAAAGCGTCAAAAAGACTAAAAAAAAAAAATCAAGATTAGAGATGAGCAAATCTATTAGTCGCTTCGTATATTCGTTTCTCCTTATTTCCTACTTCGGATTTATTCAGATTTGCTTCGTACGATTCTTAAATGTTAATGCTACGTACGCTACTTACGCATTCTTCTTGCCCCCCCCCCGTCCCCCTGAAGCGGGAAAATGGCGATATGCTCCCTCAAGAGCGGGAAAGTGAAGATACGCCCCCCTCAGAAGCTGGAAAAACCAGCCCTGCCACCGGGAACTATCTATTTGCAAGTATAAGGAGTGAAGACTCCTCCCTCATTACTCCGCCCTCCTCTCCGGTTCAAGCCAGCAGTGAACAAGACAGAATGGCGAAACAACTACGCCCAAAGTGGGGAGAGATGGTGTGGGGTACCGATCCCGAACCACTGGAGAGGCCCGAGGATATCAGAGTGGCACAAGTGATCCCGAGAATCGCATGGGCACTGGAGGTGTCCGCCATGCCGACTGATACGTGGGAGGTGGCTGGAGCGTCCACTTCGCCACCCAGGAGGAGAACACATTCCATGCGGCAGAATCCTATCGTGCCTGCATTAGTGACGGCCCATGCCCAGACCCTATAGGACTATAAGAAAGCGATGGAGGACTGGGTCATCCGAGGCCGGGAGACCCTACGCTGGAACAGCGTAAAGGAACCATCCTCTGGTTTTCAGTGGAGCGAGGCAGTGGCTTCCTTGTGGATGACGAGGACGGCAAGGAGTACTTCGTGGGCCATAGGTCTGTGAAACGGTCTTACCTGCCCCAAGCCCATCACAGCCTATACGTGGGGGATCAGGTAGAATATACCCCCATGGCATCCCTGAAAGGCCCCTTTGCTACCGGGGTAACGTTATTGTCATAGCCTCTGGTACTTGCATCGCCAGCCGAGACATGGCTGGATGATCCAGCAGCCGCAGGACTCGTGCGCTGCCTACAAGAGTCACCAGATGGCACCCTCTGTTTCATGGAGAATCCACAGCCAGAGCCTCTGATCCCTGGATTGCCACCACCACCATCACCACCACAGTCCTTTCACCTGGGTCAGCTGACTACATCATCCTTCACTTTCCAGCCCACGGTGATCCAGTACCAGCTATCATGGAAAATGAAGTCAGCAGCAGTCAGGGGAGGTGGCGGTTCTTCCTTGGGTGCAGCCTTTCCTGAACCGCTGCAGCCAGAAGTCCTTACCCCTGCTGTCCCGGCAGGAGGATCCGGAAAGGTGAAGGCTCAAGTGGCAGCAGCGCTCATGAGTGTGACCACCACCCGGTCAAGTCCAAATTCTAGCAGCAGAGGGCAGTGGAGCTCAACCACAGCAGCCAGCGTGTCCTACAGGAGGTAGGAGCGTCCTCTTATGTCCTTTAGCAGCAGTAGCAGCAAGGAGGACTTCAGGTCCCTCATCTGATGAACGCTTCTACAACTGGCTGTTTCTGTCTGGCTGATTTAAAGGACACCTCATGGTTTGGACCTATGGTAGCCACAACATGGACTGCACCTGACGGGTGAGAGCTGGTTGGCACTTGTTTTTAATTGATCTTGTTTTTAATGCTCCCTGTTTGACTCTCACCCAGATGGACATGGCTTGTCAGGACCCCCCCCCCATTCTGCAGAAAATACCCAGTTGCGCCTAAGCGCACCTATTTTCCTTTTTCCCTCCTTCTCAGGTTATTTCGGAGCCCCTTTTGCAAAAAGGGTTCTCTGTTTGCTACTATTTTATATCATCCATGTGGATTACACGTTACCTGTTTGGATGACAAAATTACCTCACGTGGATTACAATTGAATTTTGGACTATGTGTTCCAGTGTTTTATGCCAAGCAGCCATGAGGAGAGACTCAAACGTATATCTAAGCCTATTATGCTTGCAAATGTGAAATAGGTTGCACTAAAATGTTTGCATAATTATGTCTTTACAACCTATAAAAAGTTGGCTCAATTTATCAAGTAAATTGATATGTGGTCTAAGCAAATTATATCAAACTCCTATAAATATGACCACAGATCCATAGCAGAGGGCGCTGTGGGGAATCGTCCTATGTGCGCGCCGTCCTGCTCTTCCTGCGCTGTGGAGACCTGCTGGGAGCATGTATGTATGTATGTGTATTTGTATGTGTATATGTCTGTGTGTGTGTACTGTGTGACATGTGTGGGGCCGGAGCGCGGTTCTGGCCCCACACATGTAACTGCGGCAGCACGGATCAGGCGGCACCCTTCACCTGCCGGATCCGTGCTGCTGCTAGTGTGAAAGAGGCCTAATGCCAAAAACAGGCAATTGAAATCACAGTGTATATTACTGTAATGCAATTCTGGTTGTGGTGTGTATATGTGTTTCCAGAAAAGCTAGGCGGACGTATAGTTTCAGGAATATTACACAGAGGGGGATGTTTATCTGTGAGCAGTAAATCATTCATTGACAGGACAAGAAGAATGGGAATGAGTGCGGCTTTCAGTAGCTGTTTGTGAATATGTGAAGTTGTAGCTGAGAAGAATTTGATGGATGTTCAGCAATGTCGTGTTTAAAGTTTGTACTCAAAGAATAAGGATGAAGCTATGAGCTGTGTGTGGATAAATGAATATACAGTCATGGACAAAAGTTTTGAGAATGATACAAATATTAATTTTTACAAAGTCTACTGCTTCAGTTTTTATGGCAATTTGCATATACTCCAGAATGTTATAAAGAGTGATCAGCTTAACTGCAATTACTTGCAAAGTCAATATTTGCCTAGAAAATGAACTTTATCCCCCAAAACACATTTCAACATCATTGCAGCCCTGCCTTAAAAGGACCAGCTAACATCGTTTCAGTGATTGCTCCATTAACACAGGTGTGGGTGTTGATGAGGACAGGGATGGAGATCAATCTGTCATGATTAAGTAAGAATGACACCACTGGACACTTTAAAAGGAGGCTGGTGCTTGGCATCATTGTTTCTCTTCTGTTAACCATGGTTATCTCTAAAGAAACACGTGCAGTCATCATTGCACTGCACAAAAATGGCCTAACAGGGAAGAGTATCGCAACTAGAAAGATTGCACCTCAGTCAACAATCTATCGCATCATCAAGAACTTCAAGGAGAGAGGTTCCATTGTTGCCAAAAAGGCTCCAGGGCACCCAAGAAAGACCAGCAAGCGCCAGGACCGTCTCTTAAAAGTGTTTCAGCTGCGGGATCGGGCTACCAGCAGT